>CAJUYH010011931.1:0-10542 GCA_910591685.1 Galerucella tenella | reverse complement strand
TTTTTTTTTTAGTTGGATATAGTACACAAAAGACATTGTAAAGTCTCAAAAACTTTCTTTTGTTCAAATTTTCTGTATAATCTTTTTTTTTTATCTATTTATTTGTGCAACAGTTTTGCTTATTTTTATTGCTCGATATAATATATGTATGTACTATTTTTTATTCTCTTCTTCAACTCAATATGTTGAAAACACACAAATGGGAATTATTTGTTTCTTGTTTGAGTATATATAGAATTTAATTAAACGTTTCCATGTTGATTCTTTATAAATTACTCGGAAAATGTTTCAACATGATTTTTGTATTGAACTTTATTGAAAGAATAATATGAAAAATAATTTGATAGTTTTGCTTTTGGCTTCAATTTTCCCTCTCATTGTTCCCCTCCCTCCATTGCCCTCTCTATTATTTTCCATTTTGAGTTTATAAAGAGTGAAGGTTAAGTGCATCCGCATACTCAGTGTGTTTTACGATTACGCCCCAGTAGACGAACTCCTCCTTTCTTCGCTAATGGGGAAATACAACGAGCGATCATTAATGCAGGATGGTTGTTGGTTGCAGTTGGATATATAAAACAGTGAAGCGTTACATTGAGCAAATAAACAAGCGACTCTGTCATTTCGAAAAAATGAAATATAAATTTCACGAAGTTAATGTCTTTTACTGCATCAACGCAAGACCGCAATTTATATTCTTTGAATAGAAGGTTGAAATGCTTTTAGTAAACTTACAAATGGAAAATAATAATAATATATAAAAATGAAAAATTTTCAATTAAAAAATGATAACTAAAGAAATATTTGCCATTGTGCGCAATAAATATTGAATTAATTCATACAGTAAATAAATAATACTTGATTAATTAAGGAAATTATGATACATGATTATAAAATTCTTATTGGCATTAATTATGAATATGAATCGAATCAGTAGTTGATATAATAACTGAACATAAAATACATTAATCAAAGTTAATTTGTTTTCCTTTCCAATTTTACACATGAATTGCATGTATGATAAATAATAATTGCACTATTATTTTATTCTGGCGTCACTTCAACCTATTACATAATTATTCGTTACAATACTACATACATTTTAATTTATTCCCTCATTTCTTATTATTAATTTTTATTGAAATTACTATCGCATGATCTCACATCACAACACCATAATTAATTGAATTAATATTCAACAACATACTCAACAACAATACTCAAATAATACATCGAAATGTGAGAAATAATAAGTGACAAAAATATATAGGACCAAATAAAAATTACGGTGGTATTTTATGAAATAAATATATTTACAAAACAATTGTCGTATGTGTAATTAGGTCAAACGAGGTTAGTGTGGTTGTTCGGTTGTTTATCTGTGGTTTTTCACAGTATCCAATATCCTTTCCCTTTCCCCACAACTAATCTGATGTATATGGATTACTAATAACATATACCAATCTGAATAAAAGAAAATAATAATAATAATAATATGTCTTTTTTTTTAATTACAAAAAAATTTCGTTCAATTCTCCTTTCTCGCAATTGTATATTTATGTACAAAGCAAGTTTCTCTATGCATATAATTAAAAAATGTACAGTTGAATTGCTCATGTGTGATCACTATCGTTATCTCATATATATTGCCTTGAAGTTGCGTCATACGTGTATATACGTATATCTATATATTATTTGCTCTGATCATTGCACGTAGTAGCGGGCGCAGATACGTTTGTATACCAACGCTAATCGGGTAATTAATAGGACCTTATCGAGGCCAGAGGCGAAAGCGAAATCGCTGTGGAATTTCATGATCAATTTATTGATCCTTTAACGAATAATTTATTGGCCCCTATGTCCAGACACAGATTTATATACTCTGAATTTTCCATCAAGCTGGCGAATAGGGGGATATCGTGGATGGAAACATTATTTTTTTTCTTCTCATTCACCGATGTAGTTTAGTTAATTAATTATTCTGAACAAGTGTGCGCAACAAGACATGGATTTGATTTTACAATTTATTACAATTGTCCTGTTATACGATTTATCATGATTAATTCGTGGGAATTGTAGTTTCATACACTATTTCACTTATTGTACATGAAATTTCTTACTTTTGTTTGATTAATTTTTTTTTCCTGTTTGTTACTTTTTAAGTGAAAAGAATTGGATAATATAAATTAAATTGAATTATGAAATGTCATATGACGTTGGTGGGTTATGTCTAAGAAATGTTGACTCTCGTGATATGGCAAGCAAGCAACAGTGGAAACGAGTGCTTAGATCCACTTAACTTTGACTCGTGTAATCATAGCGAGTGGAATTCGTCATGATTTGCCTTTATTAATGTCTCGTTATAGTTGAAGGAGGGTTAGAGTGAGTGCCTTCACACACACACACATACATATATATATATATATACGTATAAATACAATTGTTTTATGAGTCTCTTTCTCTTTTTCATATATAAAATTTTATGACGTTTTATCCTGTTCAATTACGTATATTTTCAACGTAGCTAAAAGTGGAATAGACTGATACTTTATATCACTACGCGATGACAAGTAAAAAAAGAAAAATACTTTTATCAATTTTTTATGCCCGCACATCTTTCATTCATTTCATCACTACATAAACCAATTTATCGATCAGTTAATATTCTATTTCACAAACCGAATAATATATGGTTGAATATAATTTAGAATATGAAAAAAAATCGACACCCGATTATTTATATTCAGATTTTTTTTCGAACCTTCAATAATGATAAATGATTACTGTTAAAATCTTACAACGTAATTTCTTACTCAAGGGGGTCATATCTGTATATATGCACGCATATATATGTATACTAAAAATAAAAAATAGAAATAGCATGTCACGTGCTGACCGAGTTCAAGTTCTTCCGGTGAATTTGACACGAATAGAATTTTGAGACGTGCGTGCGTTGAGGTGCGAACGATCGATCGACAGATCAATATAATACGTACCAAGATTCAGATAATCAGCTCCACAAATTTCATTTATATACATGAACATGTATATATATATATATATATATATGGATATGTGTGTGTGTGCGTATATACAAAGGAGTGAATACGTGATGAATAGACGCGTCAAGTGGCGATCACGAAAGCCCATATGGTTGTCGATTCGGTCGGCAGCACGCGCAAACAGAATTCCAAATAACCATTAACGGTATACTGGCCCGTGCGCTGTTGCGCGCATCGATCCGAATTTGATATACGACCTATAGTTCAGGTTACGAAACGTCAGCTGGTACAAACTTAAAAGATAAGAATGTATTAAAAAGCAACAACAAAAATGAATCATTCTCGTGACTCTATACGCAAATTTTCGATTTCAAATCATCACCAATTCAATTTCGAATGTCAATTTATGGTGTAAAAAAGATTGGATATTTACCAGTAAATTAATTTCGTCAAGTGAAAAATGAAAAAATTTATCAGATGAATTGACGTGAGAGAAAAAAATTCGATTGATTGAATTGAAGATAAAAATTATGAAATGAAATAAATAAAGACAACGGAGAGATGTGTGGTTTGCGATTTATATAATTGTTCCTGAGGGAAGTGGTTACAAAAAAAAATAATAAAAAATGAAAAAAGAGGAGAATCAATAAAAAATCAACAGGAGAATATGCGCAACTTCGAACCCGGAAGAAATGGTTTATGTAAATCCAACTTTGGGGTCGTCGAGATTCGTCGCGCAGATATTAAAAAGCAAAAAAAAAAACAAAATACATATATATACAGTATATAAACGAATAAGTAAATAAGAAAAAAAATTCACGGGGACATAAATGCAAAGATTGCGCGCGAACGTAACAAAAAAGAAGAAACAAAAATGAAATAAAACTGTGGAATAAAGAAAAGAGGGCCCCCGACCCTAACATTCGACGGTCACATTCAAACCCTTTTTTTCTTTTCTTTTCTTCTTTAACTCCTCTCCGTTTTGCTTTTATTTTTGTTTGGTTATTTTTGCGTTTGTACTGCGAACTTTCGTGAGACCGAACACCGCGCAAATACAATTTCTCTCAGTCCTCCGCACTACCGTCCACTCTTATTCTTTCTCCAGGGAGACTCTTTGAGATTTATATACATCAGCATTCTCGTTACACTCACAAAATTCATCGTGTATATAAATCATTTTTTTGCCTCTCACCAATTTTAAAATTCAATGTTAATGAATAATATTATAATACTTAAGCACTATCTATTCAAACTAACAAATGAAATTCAATCGTGTGGGATTTAACTTCAATTTACTCTCCTGAATATTTCAAAATTCTACATAAACACACATAAATATATACACCGTGTGTGTATATGTATAATTCGCGCACAGATAAAATGTGTGCGAGAACAGAACACAGAGAATGAATACCACAACGTCATATCATACTTCCTCTCTTGCGTTGTCCCCTAGTCCTCTCATTTATTCGCATCTCTATAAACTCAACACCAAAGGTTCCTCTCACTTAATATGCGAAAGTTCAACATGTGCTTTAATTCTCGTTGTATAAAATACAATGACGTTGATTATGTGCCCGCCCTATATATACACACATACATGGGTTATCAAATCACACAATGTAATTCAAGTGTGAATTTCCACGTCGGCAAAATGTCAAACGTCCCACGCATATTTTTGTTCCATTTTATTTCACCTATTCCTCTTTTTATTTATCACCATCATCTCGAGATGACGTGTCCCATATAGAGATTTAAATACCCCCTTATGCAGTACATAAAAATTTTTTTTCTCCATCCAGTGATGCATAAAACTTCGTAGTGCGGGTGCGGTGAGTACCGTTAACGTGGCCAACAAATAAAAATAAAAAAAAATAAAAACAAAAATAAAATCAACCAGTCCACATAAGAGTGAAAGAAAGACTTTTGTCGACGTCGTAGTTGCTGCTTTTAAATGGCACTGTTAAAGGCACTAAGAGCACACACATATACATACATATACACGACCATACATATAAATATATATATATATATATATATAAATGTAGGTATGTACATGCTAATATGTGAACGTTAATCTCGAATGAGAATATGTGTTGTGGACAAGGGCACGCGGCTTTTACCATCAGGGTCGGCGTTTCCTGGTTGACTCTCATTGCCTCCCTCTCTTTCTCATTCTTTCTCTCCAGCTATATCTATATCTCTTTCTTATTCACTACAGCCCGTTCTCTCACTCCTTATTGTTTGCCTCCCTACCTACCTACCTCCCTCTCTCTCACTCTCTCTCACTCGGCACTGTTACATGTCCGAGTGCGAGCGATTTCATCGACAATTCGTTGCGCCCCCAATTGCAAAATCAACCATGTCAAAAAGTCGAGTCCCGATTTATGAGCGACCAATTCAAATGCCATTTGGTATTATATGAGAAATGTGTCTCAATGTAAATTCGTGCAAGCATGAGATTCAAAAATAATAATAAAATTGAAGAAAAAGTAGTAGTGTTTTTTTTAATTTATTTATTTATTTATTTATTATTATTATTTTTTTTTTTTTTTTCATTTTTTTGTGTACTAATAATATTCATTATGGAAGAAGAATTGGTTTTTTTTTCTTGCGCAAACGGAGAAACATATCGTGTTCATGTTAATGAGTGTTTGAAAGTGAAAAGGATGTGATGCGGCTGACGAAAGATCTATTACTTATGTTTGTGTCTGCATATATTTATATACGTGTGTGTGATGTGTTGGATGATTGTGAGAAAAGTGGGTCGAGTTCAATCGTAAAGACGGATCGATATTCACTAGATGAACAGCAGCGACAGCGAATAATTTTGACATTGTCATAAAATACAACGTTACTTCTTAATTTCTTTTTCATGTTTTTTCTCCCTCCTTTTTGATGATCAAAAACAGAAGGAAATTAATCTTATCCACATGTTAATAATAATTCATCATAATTACATGATATCCTCAATGAATTTTTAAATCAATTCCCACACAAGCTCCATGTAGAAATATATATTTGTTTTCATTTTAATTTATGCAGGTGGGTATCTATTTTTTTTTGTTCTCTGACTGAGTGGAATCGAAATATTAAATTGCTTATTTCTTTTTATATTCTTCCCCACTTCATTAATGATTATTATTCGGTGTGTCGGGATCCTCGATCAACCATGTGAATATATTCATACACAAACATCTATATTATTACGCAATCAGTATAAATATATATATACATCTAGTGAGAGTCCGATTAAATTTAGCAAACAGATCTCTCTATTATCAGACCATGCGAGTTCGTATTCACGTGCGCACATCTCAATGTAAATATATCATTCAAGTGTAGAGACTACAGACATACTATTTTCATGTACTTCCAAGATTCAAAAAAAAAACGTTTTTTTTTTTTTTCATTCAATTGATAACAAATATATATAATACATAAATAATACAATATAAAAATTACGAATGGTCAAGTGACGAAATAAAATGATAAAAATTGGCATCACGGAGGTATAAACAGTAATAAAAAATATATATATATATGCTGAAATAAATTATTTGCTGGGACGAATAGACCGGATGAACAAAGCGATTTTATATACGTTCGAAGCGCGCACGCGCTCACTGTCCCATTAATTTTGATCAATTTTGACCTTCACGTTCTTGCACGCACGCTGCAAAACCACTAAAGCTACATACTACAGACGTACACATGCCTGCGTACACAAATACATACATCCATACATAAGCACACGCACGCATATATGTATATATATATGACATGTGCATGCATATATACATATATATATATATATATATCATTGATGCAGTTTGTGACGCTTGACAACTCCCAACTCCACTTCCGGCTTCATTAAAAATATATATGTATAATATTTTATAATATAATATGACATTTTTTTTTTTTCATTTATACTCTGTCATCTCATATGACTATGCAATATATCATAATATTATACAACAACTTTTAAATATTCTGAATTATGTAGGAGCAAAATAAAAATTCAAATTTTATATCAATACATCCAAGTTGTTTTATAGTGAAAAAGAAAATAAATAAATAAATAAATGATCAATTTCCAAGTGTTACATAACTGATAGACAGAAATAATAATAACTAGTAAAACAGGCAAGACGAAGTTTGATGACGGAGTTTGACATATACATAAACGAGCAACACATCAATGGCATTGCGTTTCACCTTTGAAGAACTATCACAAAAGTTAGGCAGTAATGGACACAATTTCTACATACACGTTGATGACTGATTGCTACAAAAAAAAAAAACGAAATCTTGCATCGACTACATTTCCCGTATATAATTGTCTAACGGAGGATCTTTAAACGAAGAAATATCCCCGACAAAGACAATGAAAATGATGTAATAAACTACTCAAACAAAATGAACAAATGCATGCAAAACATTAACCTGTAATAAATTCACAAGAGTTGAAGACTAACTGCGTGCCATATACAATTATGACAAAAAGTAAAATTTTATGTATACATGGGTCTCTCGCGTGTTGTGTGAAGCCGTTCAATAGTCGACGCGTCGTGTCTCCATTTCCTGGCAAATGCACGTGTACATATAAGAGGTTTCCTTTAGATTGCCATTCATAACTCAAAACTTTAACGATACATACAAACGTTTGCTATATCATATGGAATATATATTTGTGAACGTGTGTGTATCAATGGTTTCAAAGAGCTATAATAATAGAATTTATATGAAGCAAGAGAGAATAAGGTATATGGTAATAAATAACGATGAAAGAATGGTGGTATCGATTTCAATTTCGTCCTCTCGGAAAATGCCAAATAGCAAGAAACAACAAAAACTTTGATACTTTGCTTTGCTAAATATCACTGATAAAAATAACTCTGGTTTCTTATCTCGTTAAAACGTCAAGTTATTCTCAACAACTCACCATGTGGAATTTAATGATTGGCGTGAAAGAAATGGGGGGTGGGGGAAAAAAAAAGACAAGTAAAAACAAAAATAAAGCAACGTAAAATATAAACGAAATAAATAAAAATGAATCGGAAATAGACATTAAAATATTTGTAAATATTGTTATTGTAGTCGTGTGTGTCGTTTGACAGAATTAAAAACTCGCGTTGTTGTTGTATAATTTGTTAAACATATATATGCACTCATTACACGTAACACAAAACAATTAAAAATAAATTTGCGTAAGTTAGTTTGACACCCGTCATCATTGTCAATATACGTAAAAGTTCGCGACTACTCTCTTTGCAATTGGTTTATACGATTACGTATATGTTAGGTGTACAGAGTGACAGCACAGAGGATGTATTACAGAAAAGGTAGAAGTAGATAGAAAAAAATTTCGCAAAGTTGTGACAGTAACAAGATGATTAGCATATAAAATATACCTCGTGGTGTGTTTGGAATACACACGTAACACACGCGCCACATCAACAAACGCCGGCTTCCAAAGAGTAAATACAATATATATAAATAATCGCATTCAACAACGATAATCCTCCTTGAACTCTTTGCAAACAAAAAAATACACTCTCATTACTGATTAAAATAATAATAATTATTATTATAATTATGAAACTGGAGAGATTATTTAATGTATCATTAAACTAATTTAATTAAATCTTCACCGCAATACTTTTATTCAAATGATTAAATAAATCCTATTCAGAGTATATTTCACCACTTTACATTTAGAATTTATTGACGATATTTACATAATGATTTATTTATTTATTTATTTATTCATTCATTTATTTATTTATCTATTTATTTATCCAATGGGCACTGCACGGAGTTTTCCTTTTATCTTTTTACTTTTTTATCTTTCAATTCAGTAATAAAATCCCCGAATTACAATTCAACAATTAACTCTTTTCTATTTTTACAATTGCTCGATAGTCACAAGTGATTTTCTATTTGTTTTTATCTCATAATTTCAAAATAAATCACGAAAAATAATACACACATGGAGAGAAGAAACGCTCAACACGACATATTGCGCGATACTGTCGCATACAATATGTACACTGCGCGGCGCACGGTCGGTTGCTCGGTCGAACGAGCGAGTGAGCGAACTCGTAACGGGGCAGAAGAGAGAAAGGGGGACAGAAGGTAAAGAAGAAGGAGGAGGAGGAGGAGGAGGAGGAGGAGGAGGTGGTGGTGGTGATGGTGGTAGTGGTGGAAGAGAAGCGAATGTGAGGACTGAGAGCACACTGTGCAATAGGCGGAAAGTGCTTGCAAATATATCACTATACGTGTATGCATATAAAGAGTCTCAACTCACGTCAAAATTTTATCAAATACGAATGAATAAATTTCAATTTTTATTCTTAATAGAAATTAACATATAATAATAATAATAATAAATAACAGAAAATTATTCTCCGTTTTTATCGTTTATTTTTATACTCATAGCTGAGATTTATCGCGTGAAATGAGTTGAAGTTCGTGAAATTATTATCGATAAAGGGTATATAAGGAATAAATGTAATATTTATTTATTGACGGAATACACTACACTGTGAATGGGTAGGTGAATGAAGGGAATGAGAGGAATTGTAAAGGCCTTCAGGACACGTCGTGATATATAGACTGAAAGATAGTTCAGTAGGTCATTTAAAAATTGAGACAAGGCGCGGCTTATATGCAATCCCAAACTCAACAAAGCATTATACACGCATTTCTTTTTTGGTTTACAACTCATGCAAAAAATCAATCCTGATAATTCCATATATATATATATGTGTAGATATTCATTCGCATTTTTCTTCCTTGAAGTCCTTCACTTGTCAAAAAGACACAGCATAAAAAATCAATAAATAAAATAATAAAATCATGTTTGATTTCGTTGATTACAGGGTCGTTTTAAATAATTTTATTTCATTATTCATTTGTATTTTATTGTTTTCTTCTATTTTTCTTCGTCTCAATGTTTTGTTCTTTCATATCAGCGCCGATTTTCTCTTCCAATTATTCATATATATATCTGAAATCATTTTTTCTTTTTCCAGGAAGACAATGAGTCAATCGCAACAGCAGGTACAATAATGAATATGATAGCAAGTATTGAAACACATTTATCACATTTTATATTTCAAATGAAATGCAGAGTGTTAATTCTATTTCATTTTATTTATTAAGTTTCTTTTCTGCGAATATCTGCTTATCGATTGGAATATTCTCAAATAATAGTAGTTATAACTGTTGCGCAATATGATGCTAATTTATAACGACGTCTTTATATTTTTTTTTAGTTTTGTCTACCTTGTTTGTAAATGTAGAAATGGACCTGAAGATAAGAGTGAGGAGGGAATACAAGTGAGAAAAAAATGGCCAGAGGACGATTATAATCCGTCGATTCATCTTGTCTTTTTCTTTACCGTGCATGGTGTCGCGATGAACAACGAGAGAGGAGACCAGTTGAGAACGAAAGTGTCCATGATGCGAAAGCCACAAACCGGTCGGTCACAGAGACACCACGCGCAGGTTCTATACACCCATATATATATATATA
>CAJUYH010011930.1:0-10542 GCA_910591685.1 Galerucella tenella | reverse complement strand
CGGATTTGGTTGAATGTTTGATCAATAACCAACGGCCGATATCAGTAACGTTTTTTTCTAACTCCATTAAGAAAAAAAAACCGTTTGTGGTATTAATAAAATATTGAACCCTTCCGCCGACGGACCCTAACTATGAGAAAAATCTGGAAGCTATTCAAATTTAAGAGATGCATAATTCCTACAAAGCTTCTGTCCCAAATTTGCATCTGGGAACATCCCAGAAATTCATTTGTATATTCCAGGTATCAAGTATTTCTCAGGTAAAGTCTAAACAGAATTATATCTCTTGCATCCAATCCTTACCACCTTAAAAACACAACTAGCTCAATACAATCGTATACGGAGGGTAGGTATAGGTGCTTACTGATATTATATAGTGAAAAAGGAAGTTGATTTTCCCTACCTGCTTAATCATATGCGAATTTATGCAGAAGTACCTGCATGAATGTTAAGTGTAAAAGACACCCATTAGAATGGTTAACCCTTGCACCTACCCCGGGTCTATTAAGATTAAAAATTTGCCCTTTCTATAAGCGATTGCACAATATTGGTGTGTGTAATGTGACAAAAGGATCAAAATAAATAAAAAGCAGGGCGGAAGGGTTTTTTTTCTTCTTCCAACCCTACACGTGGGACCTGCCTTTTGAATCGAACAATCATCGAACTTGCTGATAGTTATTTATGCATATTCGATTTTCTTATTTGAATATACCTGAGAGCCCTGTGAGAAAATGTAAATTAATCGCAGTCGTCCAAGCGAACCCTTTAAGCCTTTCAGGAGGTTTATTAGTGTTTGCCATGAACAGTATTTTGTATGGGACAGTGCATCGGCTTGAAAATTTGAGACATTTTTCCGTTTGGGCTAAATAAGTGTTATTGAAAGACTAGGGCTGGAATTTCGGGAGATTCATACAATTAGAAAATAGTTGTAACGTTTTTTTTCAACGTTAGTTTTCGAAAAAAGTCGTTAGAAGAAGGGATTCACATTTAGGGTCCCTAACTTTGTGAAATTATTCTTATAATTGATTTTAACTGCTTGTAGTTCCAGTATTTGATTGAAAAATTATGAAAATTATTGATAATTACATATTTTTGTCAAAATTACAGAAGTTATCAGCCCTATAGGGCATTCTTTTACCTCTTTTTTTTTGGGAATCAAACCACAATAATGTTTTTTGTTTTTTATTTCGACGTTTCGGTAGCGTTCCAGCTACCGTTGTCAAGATAAACTAGTAATGAAATAATTTTTTTCTCTATCTGACACAACGAAAAAATTTTTGACAACTAGACAATATAGCTATTTACCTGACAAGTGCGGAAAATGAATTTTTCCGCACAAGTCTGCCGTTCACCGAACGACGCGTAGCGGAGCTCGGTGGAGCAGCCGAGTGCGGAAAAACATTTTCCGCAAGTGTTAGGTACAATAGTTTTTCTACGAGCGAGAGGAAAGTCAACAGAACTAATCAAAAGTTGAGATATTTTTATCTGATTATATGTGCTTATAGTTTATTTAGAAACATATTTTATTAGATTATTGATAAAGTAAACATAAAGTAAAATATTATTAACAATAATACACATAGATTCAAAAGTTTTGTATAACCTTCTTCGGATGCGAAGGTATTTTTTTGCGCTAACAATTTTTTGTTGGCTTGTTTATCAATGTTTACCATTTCAATATGTTTCATATTTATTGCAATATACAGATGTTTACACTTTTTTTTGTAAGATAACATTTTTAGTGCGATCATTTTAACATTCAAGGCATTTGATTTTTACGATTTTAAGCGCAAACATGAATCGTCAAGTCATAAGTGAGATTGACCGTGCAAGAATAGTGGCTTTAGTTGAAGAACGTCATTCTCAAAGGTTCGTGGCAAACGGAGTTGGCGTTTGGCAAAGTGATGTGTCTCGTGTATGGAACCGGTATCTCCAGACCAATTCTCTTCGTGATAGACCTAGAAGCGTTGGAAGGCGAGTTACTAATCAGCGGCAGAACCGCTATATCCACTTAACTATCCGAAGAAACCCGACCATGGCAATACCAGCACTCCAATGAGGTGTCGCCGACCAATAAGAGTGCCCAAACTACAACCTGAGCACAGAGTTCGCCGACTACAGTGGGCTCAAGAACACGCGGCCTTGCCTGAAGAATTTTGGAATTCGGTGTTTTTTTCCGACGAGACAAGGATTTGCTTGGTACAAGATAGCCATCGAATACGTGGGTGGCGGGATCCAAAGAGAGTTGCTCAGCTTGCCCATGCTCGCCCCGTGCCGCCCTTCAGAGGAGGAAGTGCTATGTTTTGGGCTGGTATCATGTTAAATGATCGCACAAAATTAATTCATGTGGAGGGAACGATGACTGATGATAGGTATCTCAGAGAGATTCTACATCCGCGCAGATCCCGTTCCAGGAACGGTTTTTATTGGAATAGCGCTTTTTTCTCATTTGTGATATATTTTTCCCACTTAAGATCAGTCATGCAATTACAATTTTGTTACTTAAGAATACAGTTTAACAGTAAAGAGCTCAAGCTTCATCTGTTCATTGACGACTTCATATTGTGGGTCTCTTAAGTGTCTCCTAATTCCTAATTCTTCAAGTAAATCAAGTTCTTGTTCCTTATCGCAAATATGTAGTACCTACTTCTGATTCTGTGTTAGATGTTAATGAATATTTGGTGTCAAGTAGATATTTCGCGTAATGGGATTTATCTGTATACTTTAATATGTACATTCGTCAGTGTATATAAGATCTTTAAAGCACTGCACAGTCCATTGCGGCATTTTACTTACACTGCTTTCTGTTCTGAAAAAAATTGTTGCTTAAAATGTTATCCTTAAAATAATATTAGAAATATTACCAGTATATGTGTTGGTTTTGTATTTTTGTATTTCTCCAGTTTTTTTCTCTGAAATAGATGGTAATGAAATAGCAGGAGACCCACTTAAGTGTTTCCTTTTGTAGTTTACCAGTGCTAAAAGTTATTGAAAGCAGTCCCAGACCTGGATCTGATCAGGAGTTATGCCGAAGATTTTAGAGCTGTATCCCCTCTCGACATTTATTTGCAAGCACGTTTCAATAGTTTGAATTTACTTAAAGATGGGTATACATTGCACCTGGGTACCTACAGCACCGTTAGCTCCAGCTCCTGTTCTCCTGTCCTTCCCAGGAAGGTGGACAGGTCACTGGGAGACATCTCCTTTATATCGGCAGGTGTAGGCCAAGACTCACCGAACACCGAACATGCCAGACAGTTTCATCCATCCTGCATAGCCCCATAGCATGGAGGTGTTTCCTCAGTTGACAGTGGCCAGTCAGAAATCCTAATATTAAACGTAGGGTTTTCCTGGTTATCGCCAAATATTTCTTCGGTGCCAGCTTCCCAGGGTCGCCCAGGGTGATCCTGGCAAGACTGCATCCTTTGATTCCATCCCATCTCTTAAGAGATTGAGCACTGGTGTAACGTTTGGCTAGTTTCGCAATTGTCGAAGTCGTTGGTGTCACTGGGTCCTAAAATTTCAAGTCCAGCCGCTTCCCTGGCTAAGGAATCGGCAGTGCGATTACCTTCACTCCTGTCGTGCCCTTTAACCTACCCCAGGATAATATTGTTATCAGCCGAGGTGTTAGCTAAATATTGGTGGCAGTCTAGTACTAGCCCCGATTAAACACGTTGTCTGTTCAAGGCTAATAGGGCCTGCTTGCAGACTATTTTTTTGCCAGAATTTTTTTTTGTGGCAGCTAACCAGCCAGTTCTGTGACAAACTGAAAATTAATCTGCATAATTAAAGTCTACTATATATGAACAAGCAGCAAATTCACATGAAACAACAAATAAACTACTTACATCGAAAATTAATTGCTTCAGACGACTTCCTTGTGAACATACAGAAATTCCTTGGGGTTTTTAATTACCTATACTTATCGATTATTAATTCACTTCGTATCTACTACTAGGAGTGAACTAGATGCATATAAATATATTATTATTTTTTTATTTTAATTGTTTATCGATGTATTAACATTTACATATAATCGCTCTTATACATGTGGAGGATAATTAGCAAATAGTTTGCTTAAATTTCAATGTCAAGCCGACATTGATATGTTGGTGACATGAAATATAAGTATCTACCAGCTGATACGCGGAGTATGGTTTATCATAAATTTTCATATTATTATTATTTATATTTGTTTATAGATTTGATAATAACATAGCTGTAATATCCTGAGAATATGTTTTTACTCAACAATTTGTATTATAAAAATTGATGAAACAAGGTTTTTTTCAACAGTAAAAACACAAGAGCTTTTTTTTTATCGGATAAATTTCTCCTTGCAACGAAACAGTTTTGCCAATCACTAATTTTACGAGAAAAACTGACATGATAAAATCGCGACACCGAAGCGATTTTATCTAATGTCAGTTTTTCGAGCAAATTTAGTTATTGGCAAAATTTTGAGTTAAAGAGAAATTTATCCGATAAAAGAAAAGCTCAAGTGTTTTTTGGCAAGATAAATTAACGACAGAATATATGGATGAACAACAAAAATAATTATCTTTATCAACTTGCGACTCATTGTCATTGTGTAAAAGTGACGTCCTCTCACTAGATATTGAGGAAGAGGAGTTTTTATCGCGATAAAAAAGGATGCACCTTTTTTATCGATGTCAAAGTGACAATAACATATCCAGGTATATGACATTTTAACATTGGAGTTAATTTATCAAGTTTAATTGATAAATCTTCAGTTTTAAGAAATCACACAGTCTTATTAATACCTACTGCCAATTAACTACACTCAGGCCCGGTTTATCAATAACAATGCTTAACTACCAGTTATTTTGGAAATGTCGGTTTATCAACAACTGGATAAATTTATTCGACAGATAAAATGTCAAATATGTATCTGTCAGTTTCAACTAGGCAATCCATTGAGGAGCGGGTAAACATACAATGGGGCTCCATCAACTGCACATGACTCAAGACTTTGCCAAATTTAGTAGTAACATAACAATATTGAAATAAATATGTATATATAAGAAATATAAAACTAAAAAAAAACAAGAAAACCCAGGCCCAAACCCGGTTAATCAAAGTGTAACTATGTATAAAAATATAAAAAAATAAGAAATAGAAAATAAAAAAAATAAAAAAAACCAAGCACCTAACCAGGTTTCGTACCTACGACCCCTGAGTTGTAAGCTCAATACCCTACTAACTGCGCTAATCAGCTCACAATCCGTCACATCGAATAGAAGGTTAGAGGCTACTTGGACGCATGCGCCTTCGGCTACTAAATTTGAGATGGTGGGAGGAACCGCATTGTGTGTTTACCCGCTCCTGTCCATTGACCTGTCAAATAAAATTCAATATGGCGGACACAGGGCAAACAAATGTGATTTAATACATTGTAGACCGTGGACTGATAAAATATACTAAATTGAAGCAAAATATACCAATAAATTCGACTAAAAAGTCTTGAGCGCACTGTTTATGACTGAATAGACAATACAAAACTAACCTATCTCACCTATCTGTCTAAATTGTTTGCCCTGCACGGCCATATTAGGTCACGTGATCTGGATTGTCTAACTGGTGGATAGGTCGATATCTGGAGGTTAAGGTCTATTACATAACCTCACTTTATTCGGTAGAGTTGTTGTGTTTTGATTCCGTTGTGGTGTTGTGTCAGATTTACTTCGGTTTCGAGCAAAGTGAAAAGTGGAATGTACTAGTACTACTAAGAATAGAGGATGCAATTTCACAGCAGAGGAGAGAAATTTGCTTCTAAAAATTGCAAATAAACATAAAAATGTGATAGAAAATGAAAAATGGATGGGGCAGCCTGGAAATCAAAAGAGGAGGCTTGGATGCAGGGTGGAGCAGCAGTTGGACACTCAAGTGAATCCTCAATCAGTTTTAATATTGATAGAACAGTCTCTTTTGTTATCCTAAATATTGCAAAAAAATCCTAGTCATCCCACTTTTCGAAGTTGTCCACTCTTTTCCTAACTGTATAAGGTCTTCTTTTGTACTCAAGAATTCGCACAATATCCTCGTTCTCGTCGTTATCCAGAATATTATAAATATCCAGAAAATTAATATTCATCAACAACCAAAAACTCTTCAAGAAAGAGAAATGCAAACACATGAACCTTTGGATAAACATATACCAATAACCTAACAAACATATCAATTGATGTGACATGACCTTGTTCTTGTAACAACCAATGAGATTGCTTACATTCATTCGTCAGCATTGCCAACTTTCATCACCTGTCAGTTAACAAACTAGAGTATCAAAACGAGTTGAAAAACCGCTTCCCAACAAACTGAAACTTTATCTGCTAGTTACTTTTATCCGACGGATACTTAACTGATGGATAATATTGGCTATTGATAGACCGGGCCTCAGAAACATAACTACTTGTTTATTTCTGATCGTAAATATATACACTCAGGTGCAAAAAAAACGGGCCTCCTTTTTTTTCTCAAAATCGGCTATATTTGTTTATTATTTTGGCTTTTGGTTTACACTTTTTATATTTTACCAACAAAGGACTTCCTCCTAGTATAAAAAGACAAGAATATGTTACTTAAACTAAACTTAATAAACAATGACATAAATAAAGGAAAAATACATGTATACTTAGTAAAATGTATATTAACAACCGCAAACTTTAGAGATACAAAAAACAAAATTTAACACATAAAATAGACTTTAGTATTTGGTATTTCCTCCTCTAGCCCTAATTATTGCTTGCATACGGCGTGGCATCCCACTAATGAGCTCACGAACTGCATTCTGAGGAATATTCTCCCATTTTTCTTGAAGAGCTACACCAAGCTCATTTAGTGTGGGTGGTGCTATAGCACGACCTCTAACACGTCTGCCTAACATGTCCCACACATGTTCTATAGGATTTGCGTCCGGAGAACATGCTGGCCAGTTCATTTTTTCAATGCCAACTTCTGTCAAGTATTCACTGACGCATCTCGCTGAATGAGGTCTAGCGTTTTCCTGCATCAGGATAAAGTTATCGCCAATAAATGGAGCGAATGGAACCACCTGATATGCCAAAACTTCCTCAATATACCGTTGTGCAGTCAGTGAGCCCCCATTGATAAACACTAATTCCGTAGAGGCTTCACTTGATATGCCTGCCCATACCATTACGGAACCTCCGTTATGACTCAGCCTATGGCTAAAAGCACATTTTTGGAATAGTTCTCCATTTCGTCTCCATACTCGTTTTCGTCCGTCTGGTGAATGTAGCGAGAACCTGGACTCATCGGTAAAGAGTATATTACTCCATTGCATAAGATTCCAATTGCTATGTTCACGAGCAAAGTGCAATCTCGCTACCCGGTGACGTGGAAGTAACTTAGGCCCAGTTGCTGGCCTGAAAGCTTTTACCTCATGTAATCTTCGGCGAACTGTCCATTTACTTACATTTTTACCACGAACCTCCAGAAGTCGATTTCTTGTCTGTACTGAAGTCAAATGACGATCCCTTCGAGAATTTAGTACAATAAATCTGTCATCTTGAGCGGTAGTTACCCGTATTCTACCACTACCAGGCCTTCTTGTGTTTCTTCCAGTATCCCCAAAACGTTGTAACACCCTTTGAATGGTACAACGACTAACATTGAGTAATCGAGCCACATATCTTTGGCTTCGACCATCTTCCACAAGAGCTACTGCTTCAGCACAATCTTCAGCACTTAAAACCATAATTAAGACTTCAAAATTGTCAACGTTGATATTGACAATATTAACATTAATAAAAAATTGCCTAGCAACCGCCCAACAATTGAAAACACATAAGCTCCTTTCGAATTGCATGAATGAAATATGAAACTTTTGAATTTGAATTTTCCAAAATGTTCTTTTTTTATGTAAAACGAGAAAGTACACATGTATTCCAACTTTTTGTATTTAGAAGAAAGTCCTTTGTTGATAAAGAATACAAAATATAATTTAAAAACCAAAATAATAACCAAATTAGGCCGATTTTGAAAAAATAATAGGTTGCCCGTTTTTTCTCCACCTGAGTGTATATATATAAGCTTGATAAGGACTTTAGTTCATCAGCGTTATTGTTCGTGGAAAAAGGTTTGAAGAAATGGATTCTTGCATGGAGAGAAATGAGATAGCAGACTCTCCTCTGAATCCATTGATGATAATTGCAGCGTTCTAACTGTTAGATTGTTTGAGTTACGCGTTGTTTTATTCACCAGAATTTTGCATGTAATACTTTTACATCAAATTTTGTAGAATTTATTATTATATATTATTTATTATTCACTTTTTACGCTCTCTATCGACCGCGTTACTTACTGAAATAAAATTTGATTTCATCAACACCTGTTACAATCGTCATAGACTACAAATTGTGTAATAATTACTATCAAAAAGTATTGGAGTCGCTATAGTGACTGTCGCAATACCCGCCACTGGGATATGAAGACATGGGTGTGTCACACCTTACCTGGTCCATCCACATAATCAATTGAAGGCTTTCAATACGAGCGTGGGCCCGAAGAATATGCACAAAAAATAATCCGTCTTATATGCCATCACACCTGCATTTTTAACGTAAATTGTATCCGAATAGAGAATTATCAAACGCGCACTCACGTTTTCTATTTTGCTTTTACTTTTCGTAGAAAAAAGAACACTTTTTACTAAAATGAATGAATTTGTAGCATTTTCCAAATTATCGCGTTGATTTGTAAACAGTTCAGTTTTATCATCTTTTTGCAAATATTTTTCATCAAATAATAAAAAATAAGAAGGTGGTGGTCTCAAACTTAACCTAGTTCAAGCTATGTACATCAAAAGTTCTATAAACTTTTGTAATCATTGATAATAATTGACCCCCCGGAAAATGGGGTTGAAAAACATAAATATGGTTTTTTGAAATTACGCCAAAGCCGTTGGAGAAAAAAGTTTCAAGCAAAAATTGTAGAGATAAACAAAGAAACAACAACTACTCTTCTGGCTTTATACCACGAAGGACGTTGAGTTATTTGGATAAAAACCTTAAAAAACAGTCAATGATGTAAAAACATCCACTGATAAGAAAGTTTTTTACTTTTTGCTTGGACAAATTGAAATTATTAAATACAGATTATATACAGACTGCGACCAATTATTCTTCTCTCTCTTTCAAGTAGTTTTGCTTATATTTTCCTTGTCGTACTTGTGTAAATCGTATAGCTCGAATAGACTTTTCGCGATCTGTATATTATGATTCAGCCTGTTCATATTATATAAAATTTTCAAACTTTTGTTAAACCCTTCGTTTTTGTATCAACTTCGTATCGGTTTTAAACCACTATTTCTCTATTTTAATCTTTCTATGACCCAAGAAGAGAAAACGTTTCTAAGTATAATCTGATAATATCCACTGAAGAGACTCAAATGGGACACTCCTACTCGGCGGACACAATGAATGAATACATAATTTTTTTTTCAATACTCACATTTTAATAATATGTATGAACCAAGAAGTTCACACTTCATAAAGGTGTATAAGATGCGTTTATTTGTCAGATTTCAAAAAAAAAAGAAACACGGAAAGTACCTCGGCCATGTGCAGGGCAGTATTTGAGACAAGAAGGATGAAGAGAATTGAAAAAATGGTTCATGAATGATGGAATAAGACAATTTAATTTGTTAAAATCTACATTATATTGAAGTTGAAGAAAAATTTTCATTTTTTCATTTTAGCTTAACGTGAATCGACAGCGCTGGTCATTGGCACAGAAAAAATAAATACAGATATTCAAATAATTATAAAAAATTTTGAATTAGATTTCACGGTATAGGTTGGTAGCTTTCAGGAACTGTAAGACCACAGTATAGGAACGAATCAGTATGTTATCTCGTGACGTTACACTGCCGAGCTTTCTGTGACCTACAACGTCGTTCGGATGAGTATCTCATCTCATCCGGCGGCCAGTGCTGTGCTGCGATCCAACTAAAGCGCCAATGGTGAATTTGCGAATTGGATTATCTATTACAGCTTATATTTTTGCGGGTTTTCAGTATTATTAAAAAGAAGAAAACGGGTATTGTGTGTGTAGTTCGTGGATGTAACAATAAATATTATAATTGTGATGGAAAATTATACCCTTTTCCAAAGGATTCAGAAAGGTGAGAAACTGTTAGTATAATACTTTATTATTTGATCTTCATATTACATTTATGAGCCTTAGTTTCATGCATTGATTAAATTTGTTGTTTTTGTTTCAAAGCTAAATTTTGGCTGGAAGCATGCGATAGGCCTGACTTGATGCCAAAACTATAAACTTCATACAATAGTAGTCATCGTTTATGTGGTGCTCATTTTTATCCAGACATGATTATGCAACCTCATAAAAGAAAACTTCTTTTAAAAAAGGCTATTCCAACAATATTCTTTTCATCAAATACTGCAATGCCTAAAGACTTTCAGACAAATGATTTATTGGAAAAGAATTTTGTCTACTTTTGTGGTTATTTGATTGAAACATGTTCGGAAATTCATA
>CAJUYH010011929.1:0-10544 GCA_910591685.1 Galerucella tenella | reverse complement strand
AATAAATAGCACAGTTAAAAAGATTAAAGAGTTTGAACTGTTGTACAACCCATTTTAGTACAGGCAAATAAGGTGAAAGTAAAAAATAAGTAAAATTTGTGCTCTTAAAAGAAAAATTGTTTATCTCATAAACTAACCACTTTAACCTACAAGTTTTACATAAAAAATTTGAAAAGTAATTTAAAAAAATAAAGGGGATGCTGCTAGGGGTGAGGGGGTGGCTTTTCCAGTAAGTTTAAATAAGCCATAATGCTTGCCCCTTCCAACATAAATTGACGTGTTTTTGGATTTTTTCTAAATACCAGTATTACAAAAGTTATTAAAGGTGGATACTTTTATCTGAAAAGCACTGTATATATATGTACACGGGCTATAGAAGTTGTGACAATAGTGACATCTTCACCTCCAATCACAAACCAAAATTCGTAAAATCTGACAACAGGCCACCTGTTGAAACAAGTATTATTTTCGTATTGAATAAAGCGCGATATATTTATTCATAATTGTCCCTTTCTATTTTCCTACATGGAAGCCAATGGTTATACGACTATGTTCTTCTACCGACATGAGATGTTAGAGTGATCAAGATTAGACGTGTACAGCAAACAAGGTAAAGATGGTAATGTAGATTACTTCCAGCCTGATATAAATTGAGTAAAATTACCCAATTATTGGCTATTTAAAGATTTTTTGAAAAATCCATGTTGAAATATTGAGATCGTACCTAAAGATTAAAATCTACACAGATTATAAATAAGATAATAATAAAATTGGAACGGTGTGTTATTTTTCAACCATCTAGTCGTAATTTTTTTTAGAAAAAGACGTTATTCTCTAACTTTCCACATAATTACACATACAGGATGTTTATTTGTTAATGTAAAGAATTATTGGATGAAAACGTTTTTTTGGATAAAAAGGTAGAACGTGTCGCGGGACACACGGTAGGAACTTTAGTTCCTTTTAAGCAAAAATTGTATAATACATCTGACGTTATAGATAAACAATTTGCATATTCCTCGGTGGTCGAATAGTAAGCAAACCAGACTCTCACGCGGTAGACCTGGGTTCGATTCCCCGTGAAGAGTTTTTTTTAATTGTTAATTTTATTTTTAAATAATTATTCTGCTTGATATTAATAACGACAACAGGTAGACGTTTGAAATATTTAGCAGAATATTCATTATTATAGATAATGGTACGGTACCCTTCATGAGGGAGTCCGACTGGCAACATCTACTTATAACAGCATCGTATATTTAAAAAGGGAAGCCGTAGCATTATACAAATTGGACATTCAAGAACTGTACGTTTACCACAAAAAAATTAGTGGACACATAAAATTGGACTGTTAAATTTTCAATTTGAAGTTATATTACAGTTTATAGAAATTTTTTTTCCTAGATTTTTTCTTAAGTGGGTCGTAGAAAAAATATGCTGTTCGACTAGTTGTACAAACTACTATTTCTGTCAAAATATGCCCTATCACATTTAAAAACAACAACAAATGTCAAATCAATTTATCCATCCATTTCAAAGTTATCGAATTAAAACATTCAAGTTTTCAAAATTTCAACACCCTGTATGTCGAAAAGTAAATGTGCTAGACCCCTTATTCCTCATATCATTTTGTCCAATTCTACGAGAGGAATCTACATGCAAACGTTGTAATTACCCTTAACGTTCGAGATGCTTATACCTCTTTTAGCGCGATCGTATTGAAATAAATTCCGAATAAAATAATTTTAATTTCTTCGAAATGAACGAAATGTCAAAAGTGACATTTATACTTCTCGATCAGTTTGAAATATATTTTTCATTTTGGTGAAACTACATATTTATTACTTTTCGACGTCTGAACGGTAAGTAAATCACTTACCGACGTGTTAAACTTAGAAACCAGTAAACACAACCTACCGTCCTGACAACCGATGCTGTAAATAAACAAAAAAGATCAATCGCGCAAAAAAATTATGGAAATAATGGTAAAAATGTATCCGAACAAATTCAAGTAGATCACCAGCACTGCGAATACCAGCTTTGTATAGAATTTTAATATAGCATCGGTGGTTCAGTGGTAGAATGCTCGCCTTCCACGCGGGCGGCCCGGGTTCGATTCCCGGCCGAAGCATATGAATCGCTGTTTCGTAAACGAGAGAGAGAGACTCAGGAGAGAGCACACGTACGCAAGCAAGGCACATAACGAAGCAACGTAACATAACGCAACGTAACGTAACGGTCAGATCATTTGCGTCGCGACCCCTGGTCGCTCAAACATAACCTGACGTAAAGAACTAAAGTTCCAATAAACATTTTAAGCTCGAGGACGGAGAACATATACCTTGTACTGATGTTATGTTATGTTGTGCCTTCCATTATCTCGTAGATATACCAACACCCCGTTTGACTTTGAAGTGTAATTCAATATCCGTCGGGGCCTATAGCCCGGGATGTAGTTGTTGCATCCTCTGCCACTTCTAAACAATTTTGCACTACCCTAGTGATTCCAGGTATAGTTGACGTAATATTTTTAATGCAGCTATATAATCGTATATCCCCTTTAAGTTATATTGCGGACTATGACGGTATCGTATCGAATTACGCACTATATCTATTACGGCAAGTATACCTACTAGATTCGTTGGAAATTAATAAAATTGTTCTCATCTTTATGTAGAAAGCACCGAAACAAAATTAATGATCAAAAAACTAACTAATTATGAATATTTAAGATGCCTACTTGGAAAGTGAATGTTGGCAAATGAAAAAAATTGCATAAAATTGATAATATTGTGTTTTATTCAGGAAACAGTTATACCAATCGCCTTGAGCCACTCAATGCATTGTTTTATGATTGTTTTATAATAATTCAATTTATCTAAAATTACTAACCAAACACTTTGTTTTAGTGAAAATTGTGATAAAAGCATTTACTGTTTTTTTTTTCTTCAAATTATTTTGAAACAAAGCAGCTAACTATTCTGTTTGAAATTTAATTATTGTTTATCGGCGAAATTTATTTGTTTATTGAGTAACAATTAATTGTACAGTTGGGCAATGCCGGTCAATTAATGAGGAATTTTTAATTTCTCAATTATATATACAGGGTGCTGCGATTTCCCATAGTTTGTTTAACTTAAAGCCGAAGTTTCAGACTTCGAGGAAATTTTTTTACAAGGTTATTTGCTGTTGGGAAAAATTGTGGAAAATAGAAAATATACAGGGTGTTTTAGATAGATATTGGTACGTTTATATTTATAATTATTTTAAAATTTTTGATAAAAATGATACCATAAATATTTTAAATTGAAAAAATATCAAGAATTTATGGATAATTTCAACTAAAAGCAAATTCACGCAAAAAACTCACTATTTGCATTATTCTATTAATAATTCAACATTAATCATGTAATCTAGTGGTTTTTACCATTTAAAAATACAAAATAACTGTATAGGTATTTTTATAAATCAGGTTTTTTTTTTCTATAAATTATAAACTGTATAAGCATTTGTTTATTTTTATGCATATATATACTGTATTTTATAGTAACATTAAATAGTAATGATGCATAAAACTCCTAAAAATGCAAATCCGACATACATTTTCATAGGTACCGTTCCCATTTATAATATTTTAATGATTATTGGCAAAAAACGGGAATATACCTTGAATATGACACCTTTTGTCGAATAATTACGTAAACTAATAACTTATACAACCTTAAACTACCTTTGACATTTGGAAAATTGATTATATCATCACTCAAACATGGGACAACTTGTATACAGGAACGGTTTAAGATAAAAATACTTTTCTTGGCAGATTCTTGTAGGGCATTCTTTAAGAAACGATCAAAATTTCGAAAAAAAAATGAAAACGGCCAATTATCTTGTAAATTGTTAGTCCCAATGGAAGAAAATTTGAGGTACACCTATTTTAGGATACAGAGATTCTATATTTGATATTTGTAATGTGCCAGATTTGCCGTTTATCTTGTATTATTAGTAACTTTGGTTTTTCAAATTAAACACCCTGTATGTTCAGTCATTATTGGAATCTCAAAAAAACATTGTTGTATTCTGTATAAAAAAATTTTTATTTAAATCTAATTCAAAATAGAAAACTCACAAATAGGTCAAGAGAGATTCCAAAAGCAAAAAAATTAATTTGAAAATTATAAAATATTTGTGTAAATGTAGTAGTTATTGGAATCTACTATTTAATACGAGATCAACCATATGTAACACTTATGATTTTAATTAGTCTGGAAGGTCTAAAATACATAAAACAAAAGTCTGGCGAAGCCTATTTGTAAACTGAATCCCCAATAAAATTAATCTTTAGGATTGAAATCAGGTGAACGTGGAGGCCATTCAATTCTACCTCGTCCACCAATTCATCGTCCGGGAAATATCTCGTCTAAATAGCTCCGAATATTTACACCAAAATGAGCTGAAGCTCCATCTTGCTGAAATCATATTTGATTAAAATTGGCTCTAAGCAAGTTTCTCAGTGTAGGTACAATTTCATTTCTATGTAGAACTTCATACTTATTTGACGATAAAGAATGTCCCAATTAACAAAATCACAGCATTCTACACTTAAATTTCTTCAAATCTACATATTTTGCACTAATTTATGTATTTAAGACCTATTCTAAATAAAATCGTAAGAATTACTTATTGTTGAATTCGTATTAAATAAGAGATTCCAATAATGTCTGAAAATACAGGGTGATGCATTTGAAAAACCAGTTACTAATAATTTAAAAGAAACAGCAAATCTGGCAAAATTGTAAATATCAAATCATCCCAAAATAGGTGTACCAGAATTTTACACAATTTACAGCCGTTTCTAGACTTTTGGGCCACTCTGTATACAGTATTATTGTCAATGGCGAAAATAAAAAGTCAGTGTTTCCAATAAAATGCTCTCTGGGAGATTTATCCTAGTAATAATAAATAATATAAAATGAAGAGAGTGAATTGAAGCCAGCATCTTAATTGAAGATTTAGAGAGTTAACCAAAAAAACTTGATTATTTGATGTATAGAAAACCAACTAAAACGGACGTAATTATTTTACACGGCTCGAGCTCGAGCCTTGCAATTAACCGATCGTCTTCTTCACGGATAATAACTGTCTTGTGTATTAAGTAAAATAAGAAGAAAAAAATCTATAAGCCATCTCATTTATCAGTGTTTCTGTTAAATATGTATCATTATTAGCAACAAAGTTACACAAAAGCAAGTAAGAACGGTACTGTATATTATTCCATACAATGCCAGCTAATCTCATTATTTATAATCAAATACCTGTAGCGTATTCTTCAACAATTTTTCTTGGTCTATTACGGCCTACATAAAATCAGTGATTTAGGGTTCCATTAATATTGTCTATATAGTGACCCAGTTTCACGGTATTAGCGAAATCACGATTTTGATTCGTTGAATACTGAAAATTATTGCAAAAGTGGTCGCCAATTGTGGAACAATAATTGATATTGGCTACTAACTAGGTATTTAAAAGTTCTTTAATATTATCAGTTTGTAGTCACCCAGAAGAGTCTTTGATTGTATAAGCGCTACTAGATCTTTCGAATGGTCAGATCGTTGTTGTAATTACCCTTGACGTTCGAGGTGGTCATACCATTTTTTGCGCGATCGTATCGAAATAAATTCCGAATAAAATAATTTAAATTTCTTCGAAATGAACGAAATGTCAAAAGTGACATTTATACTTCTCGATCAGTTTAAAATATATTTTGCATTTTGGTGAAATTGTTTTTATGCTAATTATTACTTTTCGACGTCTGAACGGTAAGTAAATCACTTACCGACGTGTTAAACCTAGAAACCAGTAAACACAACCTACCGTCCTGACAACCGATGCTGTAAATAAACAAAAAAGATCAATCGCGCAAAAAAATTATGGAAATAGTAGTAGAAATTTATCCGAACAAATTCAAGTAGATCACCAGCACTGCGAATACCAGCTTTGCATAGAATTTTAATATAGCATCGGTGGTTCAGTAGTAGAATGCTCGCCTTCCACGCGGGCGGCCCGTGTTCGAATCCCGGCCGAAGCATATGAATCGCTGCTTCGTAAACGAGAGAGAGACTAAGGAGAGATCACACGCACGCAGCAAGGCACATAACGAAGCAACGTAACATAACGTAACGTAACGGTCAGATCTTTTGCGTCGCGCCCCCGGTCGCTCAAACATAACCTGACGTAAAGAACTAAAGTTCCAAAATATCATTCTATCCCTAACCTTAAATTTCCATTTAAAAACGTCACTGACAGATCGGACATATTGTGATGGAGGGCATACTATTTGTTATCTTCAACTTTTCATAAGAATGAAAATTATTCAAAGATCTTTAACAGGGAGGAGTTATGACGTTTTATATATTTAGAATTCATATTAAAATAAAACATTTATCATGAATTTAAACAAGAATAATGTGGGCAACGCGGTAATTATCTGTCAATATGTTTCATAGAAATTAAATGCTGTGGTGCATATCTTTTGGTTTTATATTATTCATGCAAGGTTGTTTATTTTTTGCACTATCATTGCTTTATTGGTTAAAGACTTGTTTAATAGATTATGGAGATTGATAAAACTAGGATTTCTACCTTAGAAGAACGTAAGAATGTTTTTTTTTCAACTTTCTCCAAGTTTTATGTGGAAGTATTGAATAATAAAGGAATTATATTTATATTTTTATAATTTTTCATGGGAATTAGTTGGTTTTTGATATGTGAAAAATATAAATCTTCGATAGGAGAACAAATATGTTCGAAAATTAGAAAACTGTATAATAGGATAACCCATACGTATCTACATTGTATCAACATTTTAGGGTTTTTCTTAGATTTTTTTTTCACATTTTTTATTATAAGTTTCAAAATCTGTCTGTTTCTTATTGTCTGACAGCACGCGAAAAGGTCACAGATGCTAGTCAGGTAGTAAACCATAAGCGTCACCGTTCATCTAAGGAATTTATTTACTATTTAATTTTATACCCGATCTGATAATATAAAGGTAATATGAATCTAAATTCGGTTAGTTAAAACAACTTGATAATTTCCAAGAAACATTACAATAGGGTCCTACTAGGGATTGTCCTAATGACTACTTAGAAATTTTGCAGATATATACGGTGAAACTTGGTCTCGCCCAAATTTGTATAATTTGTTTTGCTCAGAGTCGCTTACGTTCCATAAGTGTTAACTGTGTTGTGAAAAATGTCTTCAAGTTTCACCCCAGTAAAGTGTAAGAGCGTGCTTAGCTTACAAACGAAGACTGTAGTGTTAAATGTGAATGATGCTGTTGTACATCAAATGCCGGCTGCTACTGTTAGAAATATAGTTTCCAATATGACAGGAGTTAGTGAATCTACTATTTACAGGCTTTTAAGGGAGAGGAAAAATGGAAATATATCTCCACCTAAAAAGTCAACTGGAAGAAAACCACTTCACCTTGATGAACATATGCAAAATACAATAAGACGAAAAGTACACGAATTATATTTTAAAAAAGAGATCCCAATCCTCGACATAATTCTAAGAATGGTAAAGGAGGACGAGAATTTGCCTGACAAAAAAATATGGCAGGACAGAAGTATTAAAACCAGTCGTCAAGCTTTCATAGAAGGTTTATCTACTGGACTGAAAACTCCTATCGGTAAAGGTCGCCGACTAATAATAACGCATATTGGATGCAATCAAGGGTTCGTTGAAGGTGGTTTACTGGAGTTTCAGTCAACATCAACCAAAGACTATCATAAAGAAATGACTGCAGATGTTTTTGAAGAGTATTTTACACAAATGGTCGAATTAATTCCAAATAATGCTGTAATCGTTATGGACAACGCCACTTATCATTCGCGATTAACAGAAAATCTTCCATCTACCTCTTGGAGAAAAGCTGATATTAGAAACTGGTTAATCGTAAAAGATTATACCATTTGAAGATGATATGTTGAAAAAAGAACTTTTAAAGGTTGCTTCAGATCACAAGCTTCATTGTCAATAAATTTGAATTTTGAAAATTAAACTATATTTTCTTTAATTAATTTAATTTAATAAAAATGAAAATGTAACTTGTTAATAGGCCTGATCGAATGAATTTTATTTCAACTGTAATGTCGACCGAATCTAATTAAATAAGCAGAATAAACTAATATCGTAATCTCCGCCACTACCGCAATATATTTATCGTTTACCTGGCATTGTTCAGTTTTATTACCATATTGTATTTTGAGCTGAAACAGGGATGTATAGATAACCAATACAGACACCTACTTGTTTTGCATTAGAATTTTAGTTTTTACTTGTAAAATTCTTAGGATCACTCCGTAAAAGATAAATTTCTATTTGAATATTTAATGAGGCTACTGTGCTGTCAGACATTAAGAAATAGAGTATACAAACTGCACAATTTCAGTTTGGAAATATTTTTTTAAAGACCCTATTGAAATAATTTCAGAGCACGCTAATGCACATTAAAAGAGAAACTATTTAAATCCAACAATTTTCCTATTATTATTTATTTATATTATAACCTACATGCTGCTTAAATATCAAACAAAAAATCCATCTATAGAAAAACATTTTTGTTGGTAGTCAATAAATTTTGTTTCATTTAAATTTTCACAACACTAACGTTATTTATTGCTATAATTAACACCGGCGGTCAATAATGAAGTTATTAATTATAGAAATCTCTGCAACTGTTATTTTGCGTCTCTAAATTATATACTTTTGCTGGTTTAGGAGTGTTAACATCATGTTTCTAAATTAAAATGTTTTTAGAAAACGGACAACACATTTTTTATTTATACCGCACTTTTAGGACCGATTAAATTACACTGGTGTGAAGCAGCAGACAATTTTAGCTTCAAAAATGTTGAGAGCCGCTGAATCTAATTCATATTTCGAAGAACCACCTTGATATTTAATCGTATTGGTATAGAGCAGTCTTTCCCAACGTGGGCGATAGTGCCCCCTTGTGGGCGCTGCAGGCCTAAAGGGGGGCGGTAAGAGACCCAGAAAAAAAATAAAAAAGAAGAGACGGCAATACTCTGCGGAATATATTAAATTCGGATTTATTGAAAATCCCACAAACCCGTCGTCGCCTTTGTGTCTTCTATGTCTAAAAACATTTTCGAACGAAGCAATAAAGCCTTCAAGACTGCAAGATCATTTGAATAAAATGCATCCAGATAAGAAAGACAAGAATGTAGCATATTTTCAAGACCTAGAGAAGAAGCATAATACTCAGCCAAGTGTATCAAAACTATTTTCGGCGGCTGCTAAGCAAGATGACGGACTTCGAGCTTCGTACAATATCTCTTTGTTAATTGCTCAAAAAGACAAACTACACAACATCGGAGAAGAGTTAATTTTGCCAGCAATAAAGGAAGTAATAACTACTGTGATTCATAAACCGGCCGCAGATATTATCCGAAAAATTCCTTTGAGTAATAATTCTGTGCAAAGACGAATTGATGAAATGGCTGAAAAGATTGAAGAATCATTGTGCAATCGTCTGAGGACTAGTCAATTCTCAATTCAGCTCGATGAGTCCACTTTACCAACTAATGAAGCGTTGTTGCTATCTTACGTGAGGTTTATTAAAGATGAGAAAATACGTGAAGAACTATTGAAGACAGATTTGGAGACAGATACAAAAGGCGAAACCATATTCAATACATTGGAAAAGTTTTGTGAAGAGAAAGAGATTCATTGAAAAATATTATATCAGTTGCTACGGATGGCGCTCCGGCTATGACAGGGCGCCATAAATGCTTCATAGCGTACTTAACAAATAAAATTCCAGTTGTCCTTGCTATACATTGCGTTATTCATAGACAACATTTGGTTGCTAGAAACTTAAGTGAACGACTATTTCAATCACTGCAATATGTCATCAAAGCAGTCAATAAAATCCGTAGCAGCTCTTTGAATGATAGATTATTTCATCAGCTTTGTGTTACTAATGACAGAGATTTCAACCGTTTGTTGCTTCATACTGAAGTTCGTTGGCTGTCAAGAGGCAATTGTCTGATTCGATTTTACAACCTGTTTGACTCTGTGATAGAGTTCTTGGAAACTAAAGATACAGAACTGCGCAACAAGCTTACATGACAGACCTGTATAAATTGTTCAACGACATGAACCTCCAACTGCAAGGCGATGAACTAAATTTAATTAAAACAAAAAATGTCGTTGCTGCTTTCGCAGCCAAACTGCTTCTGCACAAAAAGAATATGGGCAGACGTGAGTTTCACAATTTTCCGAATTTATCAGTATCCTGCAGTAACGACGACTTGTTTGCCTACTGCCAACATTTGGAAAACCTCCACATTGACTTCACCGAACGATACCAGGACATTTTAAACTTGGAAATACCAGACTGGGTGTTGGATCCGTTTTCAAATGTCAACACAGCAATGTCATCTCAGCTGGAAGAAGAACTTATAGAAATGACAACAAACGAAGAAATAAAAATCAAGTTCAAAAATGGATATCAA
>CAJUYH010011928.1:0-10544 GCA_910591685.1 Galerucella tenella | reverse complement strand
AATTTAATGAAGTTCAAACTAGAATTGAAATATTAGCTCCCTCAGAGGCTGAAACTAGTGCAACCGAAAGAGGACAATTTGAAAATTTGTATTTTACGGTAGTCCCAGATTTAAAAATAGTGTATGTAGAAAGTTTGAGGAAATAAAATTAAATGAAAGCCCTGGGATTCAGTCCGAAGCCAGCTCTATTAGAAGTAACAATATAAATTCTCAATCAATGATTAAATTACCGACAATAAAATTACCTAATTTTGATGGCAGCTACAGTAACTAGCTAGAATTTCATTTCATTCATTTCATTTCACAGCTCTAGTTGATAACAACGAGTCATTATCTGCCATTCAGAAATTTTATTATCTTAGATCGGCATTAGAAAAGGATGCAATACACGTTATCAAATCAATTGAAGTATCTTCCGCAAATTATCCGCACTTATTGACAGGTTTGACAACAAGAAATTAATGATTCATAACATAACATATTATACAGATTTACGTAATTTATATGACAATGTTATAAAACATATCAGATCATTGAAAACATTTGGTGAAAAAACAGATGATTGGGATCGTCTCATAATTTATATTATCAGTAATAAATTCGATTCAATCACAACACGGGACTGGGAATCATATATTTATTTAAATAAATTTTTAAAATCTAAATGTGCAATATTAGAAAAACTTGAAGCGAACAAAAATGACTAAATTTGTAAATCAAAACCTCACCAAAAGGCATACGAGTAATAGTTTCGCTACAACCGATTCAAATAAAAATCAGTGGTTATAACATAGAAGGTCGAATTGCTGCTGCTGTTAAACGATTCAAACTTTGCCTAAATTGTTTGCGTTCAAATCATCCATCGTGGAAATGTAAGTCGCAAAAATGTACAAAGTGCCGCAGAACACATAATTCATTATTACACTTAGATCAAAATATCTACAATAATAACAGAGATAATTCGAGAAATGTAACTGAGACCGAAGAGTTTCGTAATGTTGATCATTGTGGCGGTACCTCAAAGCCTTTGGACGGCGCCGAAAGTTCGTGCAGCGGTCCACGTGTTGCCAAACCTGTCGTATCAATATCCAACCATAGTTATAAACACACTGCTGCCACATCTAATAATTGTAGGGAAGTTTTGCTATCAACAGCAATAATTAAAATAAAACATAATGAAAATTATATCACATGCCGCGCGTTACTGGATAGCGGTTCTCAAAGCCATTTAATGTCGGAAAAAATTGAATTTACCACAAATAAATGTTAATCATACAGTGCAAGGTGTAGGCCAGGCCTTGACAAATATAAACAAACAAGTTAATATCACATTTATGTCATGTTATGATAATTTTAGTATGGATATCAAATGTTTAGTTTCACCTCGAATAACTGATAAATTGCCATTAATGTCGTTTGATAAAAGCATTTTGAAGATACCATCTAAGGTAACATTGGCTGACCCGGGATTCAACAACACGGGTAATCAGTGACGTCACAGCAACGTTCTTTTGTCGACAATGGTGTTCCATCAATTATATGTTCATCTTCTCTTTCTATGTGTATTAAACAAAGACAGATTCTGAACTGTATTGTAATAAGTGTAACTATTGATAATTGCAAGTTTGCAACATCTGTTTCTAAGACGAAACTCGTAGCCGATACTTGTTGCACGTTGTTGTTGATAAAGTTGTGTATTTCCTTATTTTTTGCGTTGATTGAATATTATTATTATTAGTATTATTTAGTTAGTGATAAGTGAGTTATTTAGTCCATATTTAGTGTGTTAACAGAGACTTAAAAACCTGTTACTATTCAAGAGATTACTTTTAGGTAGGTATACATTTTATTCATTATAATCTGATTATGATAGAATGTGTCACATTAAAAAGGAAGCAGAGGTTTTTTCTGTTAAGAAAAAAATAGGAAATGTGCACTAATTCTATCGGACAGGTCAATTTTGATCTCGAGGGAGACATGACAAAAAGTATAAAAACCATCATCATATCATTTACGCCTATTCACAGCAACCCCATCTCTACATAAAATATAGTAAGATAAGAGAGAATGATAAGAGAGAATTTGAAAAAATGTTTTAATAAAAGCTAATAAAAAATGCTCTATTTCAATTAATTTACAAACTGAGTCCCATACACTTTCATATAATGGTATAATTCTGTTCGAATTTTTGCCTCACATTCTCAAAAGATAGACATTTTAATAATCAATTTTTCGACCCTGAAAAACCTCTGCTTTCCAATGTGAAAATTAGGATTTTAAATATTTCGATTTTTAGTTCCAAGATGCCTGGAATACACGTTGCGCTGTAGCAGGGTGTAACAATAGTTTTGTAGATTGTAAAAAACTGGAAGAGACTTAAGTTTTTTCCGGTTTCCATCACATAAAGATTTTGCGTCATCTACAATACGAGAAGAATGGATAAAAAGGTGGCACAAATCAAAAACGCTCATCGCTGAAAATCATAGGGTGTGCTCCGTTCATTTTACTGAGACCGACTTTGAACGGGATTTAGAGAATGAACTCTTAGGTAAGCGTAAAGAAGTTTCTTAATTATTTTATATTCTTTCTGTAATGTCCTAACTGTGTCCAATTAGCATATTCCGCAAGAATCATGTAATAATAACCATTACATGACAGTTGCAGACTCTATTTTCTTTACGACCAAGAAACAGTATAATTTCAGTGGGTGTAGACAAAAAATAACTATTGGTCAGCTTGGAGACTATAATAATCAATATGTTTCTATTGGTCAATTTTTTGTATCATTATGAAAAATAGTTCAGGAATGACGAAACCCTAAATCTATTATAGTATGGGAGAACAGAAATATGTTTTCCATTTGAGAAGTTTATATTTTTGTTTTCATAACACTGAAAACTATCAGAATCTATTGAAAAATTGTAACACAGAAGTTCTTTCTTGAATGTTTAAGGAAAAAAATATTATTTTTTTTCATTTTCAGGAAAACCATTGAGAAAAATTTTAAAAAAGACCGCAGTCCCTACATTGTGCTTACCAATAAATGTTCCGAGTACTTCAAATGCGACTCCAATGCCTCCCTTGTAGAATCCAGTAACATACCTTTTAAAGAACATTCTTAAGCACCTGATTATAAAACGCTGTATGAAGAACTTTCTGTCAAATATGGAACTTTAAACCAAAGGTTTTTGGGGCATAAGCCAATACCATAAAGTATTGGAAGAATAAATCTTTTTCTAACAAGTCTGTGAACAGAAAAGATGTTGCAACAAATTTGTTAAAATAAATCTTCACTAAAAATCAAGTTGAAATTCTTCTTAATAAAAAAAAGAGAGTTAACTGGAGCAAGGAAGAAATAGCTGTTGCATTTACTCCACGCTGCTACAGTAAGAAATGCTACCTATTTATTAAGGAAAAAATGAAATATCCATTACCAGCTCTTTCATTTTTAAGAAGGTGGGCTTCTCGAATAAATATTAGCCAGGGAGTTCTGCATGATATATTGCTAATGATGAAATTGCAAGGAGAATCTTTTCAAATTGGGAAAGAACAGTTGTTTTGGCAATGGATGAAATCAAACTTAGAACTGTAGAGGGATATAAACCTGCCAGAGAAATTTAAGGCCTTCATAAAAATATGCAAGTTGTTATGGCTCGTGGATTATTCTCAAATTGGAAACAACCAGTATATTTAGTCTTTGATCAAACTATGACCAAGGAAATATTAAATGAATTGAATTTGAAACTCCATAATATTTTGTAAGTGATTGTAATGGTGGAAATGTGGGACTTTGGAGTAAATTAAATGTGGACATGAATAACACAAGCTTCAAACACCCTGCAACAAATAATAATAATATATATGTATTTGGTGATGCACCCCATTTATTGAAATTAATTAGAAATTGGTTTTTAGATACTGGTTTTCAACTTGAAGATGGTACTTTAATAACAAAATAACCTTTAATAGCATTAGTTGACCTCACAAACACTGAAGTTAATGCTTGTTACAAAATCAAGAAAAAGCACTTAGAAGTTGAAAAAGTACAAAGGCAGAATGTTAGGTTGGCAGCACAATTATTGTCAAATACCACTGCCACTGCACTTCTACAAACCAGGAGCAAATAAAAAGATGGCCGAACTGAACTGGGAAATTTTATTTATTTAATTAATATTTGGTTTGACATGTTCAACAGTAATATCTCAATAGGAACTATTCCATCAAAGGATGCCTTTGGAATTAATTTGAATACACAAATAGAGTATTTAGATAAAGTGTATGATTTAATTTTAAATTTAAAAGCCATTGGAAAGAATACACTACCAATATTTCAGAAAGGAATGTTAATGTCAATAAAATCCTCAAAAAATGTATACAATTATTTAAAAGTAAATTTAGGAATAACATATACACTCACCGGCACGAAAAACGGGCACCCCGATAATTTTTGATGAAATGCGTTAATTTTTTAATTTTTTCTTTTTAGTTCGGTTTTTCCAGCAATGAACACGGTTTAGTAGAATACCCTGCAGATTTTTTACCAAGAAATGTTTTCCCAAATTGAACATAGCTTAGGTATTGTACGAAAATCTCAATAATGTAAAAGTTATCATGTTGCACTTACTTCTGCAGTTCCGGTAGGTTATGCATTTTCAGTGATTTTCACGAATAAATTTAAAGTTAGGTTAAGTGTTTATTCATGTTTTATGGTTTATTACTTGCTTATGTCAATTAGTGCGAATTTCAAGATGTCTTCAAGCGCAGAAACTGTGGCATCTATTGTTGCTCTTATTCAAGACGGAAGAAGTCAAATTTACGTGGCTAACAGATTTGGGGTATCACGCAGTACCGTGCAAAGTGTATTTACACGTTTAATAGAGACGAGAGCTTACACTCGACGTCCTGGAACTGGTCCCCAGAGTAAAACTACTCATCGAGATGATATCTTCAGCACTGAGAATTCGTCATACAACTGCTGTAGATATTAGAAACAACATTGAACATGTCAGGAACGTAAATGTTAGTGAACGAACAGTCAGAAGAAGGTTGAATAAAGCTAATCTGAGATCTCGAAGACCCGCTATAGGACCAGAACGTTCCAGAGAACATCGTGTAGCCAGATTACAATTCGCTAGGGAGCATCAAAATTGGAATGCATACGACTGGAGCTGTGTGTTGTTTACCGATGGATCCAGATTTTGCTTACGATCTCCAGATGGTCGCGAGAGAGTCTGGAGAACAGAAGGTGAACGATATGCTAAGTGCACTTTTAGCCCTTGAGTAAGTTTTCAAGGGGGTTCAGTTATGGTGTGGGCTGGAATATCTTTAGAGGCACGAACAGAATTGTACATGGTCCCTAGAGGATCTGTGAATGCAGATATGTACACAAATGAGATTCTACAAGATTTTGTTGTTCCATATGCACCATTTATTGGTGACAACTTCATACTGATGCATGACAATACACGCCCTCATACCGCCCGCATTGTTCGGAATATTTAAACGAAGTTAGTATAATCCAGATGGCAAGGCCAGTGCGCAGTCCCGATCTAAATCCAATCGAGCATATTTGGGACATGCTAGGTGGAAGAATTCGAAGCCGGGTACCTGCTCCTCTTACCTTGGATCAGCTCAGAGTGGCTCTTTTAGAGGAACGGGAAGCAATTCCACAGAATGAAGTATTCAACCTAATTAACAGTATGCCTAAAAGAATGAGTGCCGTTATACAGGCTCGTGGAGGTAATACGAGGTATTAATTAGACAGAGAAGTGATAAATACTGGTTTTTAAACTGTTTTTTGTATTTATGATGATAATTGTATGACTGCTAATGAATTTATTTTCTTTGTGATAATGTTAACAAGCATCGTTTTCTTGAAATAGAAGCTTTTCGAAAACATTTTTTGAAGAAAACATACTTTAAAACATTTACCAATGCCTGTCTACCATTGACAAGGGTTACAATAAAAAAAATAGAAAACTTAGACATTTTAATATGAAAATTATAGGGGTGCCCGTTTTTCGTGCCGGTGAGTGTATTTGCACCCACAAACTTAACCAATATTGTTCAGAGAATTTTTTTTTCCAAGTCAATAGTAGAGGTCCCAATGAGCATCCAACACAACTGCCATCTACAGAATGAGGATGATTATTTTAGGTAAAAACCCAGGCATCCTTGACGCCAATGTTGATACTGAAGCATCAGAAAAAGAGGAGTATATTGTTCCTAAAGTGTTAGCAGCTTTCAAAATTATTGTTCCTAGTGAAACACTCAACTTGATAATCAAGTGATAATCAAGGCAGTTCTTTCTCATTCAATGTTTGCGCGAAGCATTGAAATTTTAACGATGGAAAAAACTTCTAATGATGCATTGGATTATATAGCAGGTTACCTAGCAAAAAAATATAAAGACACGTTACCCAATTTGGGTGGTTTTACATATAAAATAAAAAGTGATCATTCATATGTTATTCCATCATGGGTACAACAACTTTCTTATGGAGGTTTAATAAAACCAACAAGCGAATGGCTGAATATGATTGTTGAATAGAACAAATATTTCGAAAAACACCACGGAAATTCTTTTCGAAAGGGACCTGGAATTGTTAAAAATTTAGCAAATAAAATACTAAAGAAGAAATAATTTCCGTTTAAAATTATTCACGATTTTTGTAAATTAAGAATAATAATAAGGCTGAATTTTAAAAACCTCCAGACCGAAGAAACTAAAAAAAATACATTTAAAAGAAAATCTGCGGAAAAGTCAGATTCTCAAAGGGCAAAGATGAGGAAACTTAATAAAATTGTTCACTAAATAAAAATATAAAAAATATAAAAATATATTGCCAATTAAATATTTCTTTTGTATGAATAGTGTTTGTTTTATTTGCGCATGTTCTTCAACTAAATAAAACATGAAATATCCATATAGTGTTTATATTATTTCATGTATAAATAGGGTTTGTCCTGTAATAATTGCAGATTAATAAAAATGAGTATAAAATTGAATCAGCCATTTCAAAAACCTCAGAAATCACACAATTAGAGTTTTTTTAGGAATCAATAAAAGCTATTTCATGCACCAACAAAGGACTTTTTCACTCTAAATTTAGTACATATTTGAGTTGCAAAAAATTGAAATATTAAATAACCTACACAGTTCATAAATAATAATAATGAAAGAAACCTGGAAAACTGATCATGACATATGTTGTTTTAGCAAGAAATGGGGCAACTGGAACATAATTTAACATAGTAATCAATTTCTTTCTGCTTATTGAAAATTACACTTAAAAATTAACTTATTAAAATTTAACATGTCTTAACCTGTCATGTTATAATATCTCTAAGGTGCGTAAACATATTCTCCATCATTCTCATCCGGAATATCTTAAACATTTGCAGTTGGCCAACTAAAAATGCTGTTATCATAATGGTCTATGCTTTTCCAGAATACTATCCCCTGAACTTGCTTTTAAATCGCCCAATGAATTATTATTATTTGAAGTAAAAGGAATGTCTTTTGACTTACATGATTTATACCCAGAATACGCATCTACCTTAAAGACATGATTTAAAAAAAACATGTTGAAAAAATGTGACTTGAGAGATTTTGCTTATATATTAAATACTATATTTTTTTGTTATTAAGATTAAAAAAATAAATAAATAACACCACGAATTTCACAGTTTCATAATTCGCGCAAGGCGACGCGCGCATGGGTGACTAGTGACGTCATCAAACTCGGCTGACACTTTTCAGTTTTTAATCAATCCTACTCTCATCTAACATCCTTGGTTTAAATCATCTGACCACTGGATTGCGTTCATAAACGAATGTAAAAAGTAACACTTTACTCTGTAATGGAATTGGTTGACCTTTGAAATAGAGCACATCGTAACCCGTGATTTATGAACGCATTATAGTAACATAACTGTCAAATTTCAATTAATGAACCAAAACCAAATTTGTAACATTGACAGCTGCATTAGGTGCAAAATATCATTTATTTGATGATATTGACGACGAGAGCGATAGTGACGACGAAGAAGAAATTTGAATAGTTTCTCTTGGAAAAAAAAGACGCACGCATGTGAAGTTTGTGTAATCACATAAGTGCGTTAATAATTCCTATCACACGTGTTACGTACAAAATTTCATCTACAACTGTTTATTAGTATAATTAACAGTACCTATATCATAAAATGAACAAAAAATTCAATCCAACGTATTTTTAATAATATCGACTTCACACATAAGGTACTGTGTATCATATTTTGTGACCACAGCAACAAAGACAAACAAAGCTGTGGAAATAAAATATAGTATATTATGCAGTGCAGAAGACACATAAAAAATAGGTTTTTGGAAGCACCAAAGTGATCCCAATCTACAGTTGAAGTTAGGCCCTTTCCCAATGAAACACCATCTATATAAAAAAAATGTACTACCCGGCACTTGAACCCGGAATGTACTGAACGAAAAAAAAAACCTTATGCAGCGCCTTTACTCACAGCGCCACGGGACCACATGGTTGAATCGATAGCATAAAGCGTATAAGTATGTTATGTATACAATATTACTAATAAATTATTGTGAACAAAAATAATAAGTTTAAATATGTATTTTCGGTCTGGTGCTCGACATTTCTTTTAAAAACTAACGTAAAAGATTTAAACTGTCATAAAACACTGTCAAACTGTCAAACATTCTACAGAAAATATTGATTCTGCCTACTTGGGTATTTGAAAATCTAGATTTATTTTGGTCAATTTTTCAGCTTTATAATGAAAACCAGTGTTATAATGAGTATCATTGTGAAACTGAAAATTGGCATTTAATTAACAACTTAAAGTAAAGGAGTAGAAAAATTAATTATGTCATGTCAAAGTTGAATGAACAAAAATCTATAAAAATGAGTTCAAGCGAAGACAATCTACAATCTCCTTTCGGAAATTGAAAATGCAGCTTCCAGTGTTATTTTAAATATTTAATTCTGATATTAATATGTTTCTAGATTCTTATTATCGCACTAGTGCGGTAATATAATCAAAAACTCACTAGTGCGGTAATATACGTCATTATGACACTGAAAATAGTGCCAAATCGTACCCGTTATTTGCCATTGGTAGATAAGGTATATTTAGGAACGCTGGGAAAGTAGTCACAGAGTTACAAAAATTTCATTTATGAACGATGGTTGTCAAAAAAGTGTGAAAAATGTGTACTCTGTAACGTTTATAAACGCGCTCCTGACAATCTATTTCCAAGTTGATTGTTGTTATTAGCAAAAATTTACGAAATGAATGAGCAGTTTATCTGATAGTTCCACTTGAAATTTTTTCAAATCCTGACGTTGTTAATAGCGCCTTCAATACCTTGTTTCCACATTTTAAATGTATTTCTATTAATTCGTCCATTTCTTTGACCGCTTCAAAAAATCATTAGTTTTTTGAGATTAAGCTGTCATTTTGTAAACCACCAAATTTATCCACCACCTCGATACAACGGTGGAGTGGTTTGCAATTTTGGTTGATGCCATGTTGATGCCACAGTAATAAATGAACGCGTCATTTCTTCAATCTATAATTCACCAATGAACCAGGTCAATGTTCAGTTGTGTGTAAATTTCACCAAAGATCAAATTCCATCCACTGATGGGTACAAGGATGAGGATGGTGATCCGAATATTTATTTAAAAATGAAACGGTATAAACAATTTTATTTTTTATAGTGACCTGAAAATTTATAGTCTCATTTACATTGAAAGATGAAAAATAAATTTTAGAGATTGCAAAAATATTTAGATTTATGGTTTTGGTTACGAATTACAGACAATTTCTTAAATTTACCGATACATCTATCGGTAAATACGGTGTCTACCAAAGCCGTTTTTTAATTTACCGATACATTGTCGATAGAATCATCCCAGCGTTCTTAAATTCACCGATAGTTCTATCAAAGATCCATCAGTTCTACCGGGCTTGAGACTCGATAAATCTGGTTGGAAGGGGAATGCACAATCATCAATCATACGCAATGACAATAATTAACAATCTTCATTTATTGAGGTTAGTTGTTTTGTTTCGTTAAACATTTCATACATTTTTTCTCGTTAATAAAAATAATGAATTATGAAATGTAATTACTGGGCCCGTATTCTTAAGAGACTAGTGAGAATCTCACCAATGAGATAGGCGTATTGCATGGTTGCCTAAAACATGAGAGTTTCAAATTTGTCGTATTTTTGAAGGAAATAGTGGGATCTGCGATATCACCAATATCCAATACGCATGTTTCTAAGCTTCTCACCACTTCTCACCGCTTTTGGCGACATTTTCTATCGGTCCGAACCATGAGAGATTGAATCTCTTCTATCGTTTCAGGCAACCCGTAATGCATCAATCTCATTGCTGAGATTCTCACTAGTTCCTTGAGAATACGGGCCCTGAGGTGGTTTGAAAATGATTGTCAAATTTATCTTTTTCCTTTTTTATATATTTTTTTCTATCTACCATAGAATCTAACAAATACGTTCTTATAA
>CAJUYH010011927.1:0-10546 GCA_910591685.1 Galerucella tenella | reverse complement strand
TGGACAAAGTATAGTATTCTACTCGCAATTTATGGCCATAATTCACTTGAGTGCTTTGCGCCCCTCGCCTGCGGCTCGTGACGCAAACGTCACCCATCGTGAATAATGGCTATCATAAATTGCTCGTTTAATAATATACTATTGTGGCTTCAAACAGCAACATAATAGTTATTTACGTAATTAGTGGGATATGGACATTATTAACGCACGCATGTGAAGTTTGCACGACGAGGCCGTGGGCCGAGGGCCGAGTCACACGTGTTACGTACAAAATTTTATCCACAACTGTTTATTAGTATCATTTACAGTACCAATATTATAAAATTTTTAAAAAAAATTCAATCCAACGGTTTTTTTAATAATATTGACTGCAATCATAAGGTACTATGTATCATATAAATGGGACCATAGCAACAAAGACAAACAAGGCTGTGGAAATAAAATAAATTAGTTATGTCATCAAATTTTGAAAGTTGAATGAACAAAAATCTATAAAAATGAGTTCAAGCGAAGACAATCTCCCAATGTAATCAAAAACGCACTAGTGCGGTAATATACGTCATTATGACTCTGAAAATGGTGTTAAATAGTACCCGTTGCGTGACATTGTAGATAAATAAACTTATTGCCTACTCCACAAAAATATTAACGTAAAGACATTTTTAAATATCTGTATATTATCGACAAAGATAATGATAACGATAACGATAACACCGAAGGTACAAAATATTGTTTGCTTCGACTGAGTACCTCCCTGTAGCTTAACATTTCCAGTTCTTTCTTTATTCTAAAAGTTGTCATGTCAAAGTGATGATGATTTGGGATGTAATGTTTGTTAACACCAGCTTTAGCAGATATGGAGCTTACCGATTTCAACGTGTACCTTATGAATGAAAGAACTACATTTTTACTCTTAAAAGTAAAATGGTTGAATCTCTTGAAACAATACCAATAATAATTACAAAGTATTATCACAGTTTCTTGTAATATTGTCGTATTTAATAAAGCGCGTATAGATATATCGTATAGATATATCGCAGAATAATAATTATTCTAACGCTTTGAGAATTTTTTTCAAAAATCAGTGACCGTTCAACTAAGAAACAACAACTACTTCCCAGTCTATAGGCCCCGACAGATATTGGATTACACTTCAAAGTCAAACGGTAAGTTCCTTGTGGCATTACTTATTCTTTTTTCTTATTCTTTTGGGAATCAAACCACAATAATGTTATATGGTTTTAAATGAAACTAATTGTTTTTTAATGACTCCACAATATATTTGTAAAAATCTGTAAACTCACAATAATGTTTTTTATTTTTTATTTCGACGTTTCGGTATAGCGTTCCAGCTACCGTTGTCAAGATTAACTAGCAATAAAATGAATAAAATAATTTTTGGTCCCTATCTGACACAACGAAAAAATGTGACAACTAGACATAAAAAATAAAAAACATTATTGTGGTTTGATTCCCAAAAGAATAAGAAAAAAGAACAATAATTATTATTTCACATCCTTAGTCAAATACAGTAATATCAATAAAATATATTTTATCTACGACCACCTTTAAAATTAGTCATTCACGAACCAACAAAATGTGCGAAATGATACATTATACATACTTTGAAAAGCGTGCGTAAATGAACAACGCTTTTTATATGGGACTTTCGTCGTAACACCCAAAAGCGTGCGTAAAAGACCAATGCTTTTTAAATGGGATTTTCATTTTATTTCCATTTTTATTTCTATTGATAGTTGGTATATAGCCTGGGAAGTAGTTGTTGTTTCTTAGTAAACGGTATGCTGTTTAAAAAGTAATTTTCAAAATTGTAAAGTGAATCGAAATATATAAACGACACGTCGTATGTCCTATAACAGCAGAAATACTAAAAAAGTTGTTTGTTTCATTCGAGCTACCTACTACGAAAATTAAATTTTTTTATACACTCGAATCCTCGAATTCGAAGTCTAGTTTACATACCAGAATTTCCATTCGCCCCTTTGGCGTGCTTTAACATTGTTATAACTCTATCATGATAATATCTGGCCTCGATTCGCAGTTGGCTTTAATTTGGAATGAAATCTATCCTGTTTGCATAATATATTATGGCTTTAATACAGGGAGTGTCGGCTTTTTGGATAAACTCATCATTCAATTTTTAGTCTAGACGAAATACGTTTAAAATAGGATAAAATAGTGTGAAAATCATTATGAAACCACGATGCAAATGAAAGTTTTTTCGAGTTGTATACAATTAACTGAGAATTTTGAGGAATTTATTATATTTTGGGGTATTAAAAAAAGTATATCGACGCAAATGTCATTGTCTTTCTAACTACGGCACTACTATAGGTGTGTTTCAGATTTGACCGACTCATTATAGGTCATAAATCACCAAACTTAATGGATAATGCTTAGCTGCAAGGAGACGTTATTGAAGGAGAAGTAGATGCAGCTTGGAAAAATGGAGCCAGATAACTGACAAAGCGAAAATGTCGCACTATTACTGACATAATAAGAATAATTGTCCAATAAAGATTTATGTGTAGAGGTATTACCAGATAGTGAACCATTTTTACGTTTGTCTGGTTCTTTTATCTTCACCTCGACATTTTGCACCACCCTAAACACTTCATTCCTAGCATGTGAAAAATTATTAATGTTCTGTACACTTTTTTAACAAAATTTCTATAAATTAAGTAAGAAAAATACATATATATGGCTTTAATAAACACTCTGGATCTGTGTATTTCTTTAAGTGAAGGAACAGTTGCTTTATCTCTACTAAGATCGAGGTGAAACATGCAAAATTATGTTGTAGTTTTATCTACAAATAGCCGAACCTAAAGTGAAGCAGTGTCGAGCGCGGCTAGTGCTTGGATGGGCTTCCACTGGGGAGAAGCGTTGTAGAGTCCGTACAGCCTGTAGCAGAGTAGCATATGACAGCTCGCAGTATAATGAGCACGAGGTATAATGTAAATATGCCGTCTTTCGGCTCGATAAAGAACCCTACCACTGGTAGAGAGCTCCCAGCATCAGTCCCAGCATCAGTCGCAGAAATATACCGATGTTAAATAACCGAATGAAAAAAAATAAAAATTAGGTAGAATAAAGAAGAGAATAACTAATGTATATAATGAAATAAATACTGCAGTAGTAAGTGATGGACTACGACCTGCCTTATACCGTCCTAATTCCAAATAGAGATTAATGGGTCCTCCGTAAGGATGAGCTATTAAGAGCAGACAGCTGTTGGTACACAGACGGCTCAAAAACACCCTCAGGCTCTGGGGCAGGAGTATACGTTCGCAGACCTAGGACAAAAATTTCAACCTCACTAGGATCCTATGCAACCGTATTTCAGGCGAAAATTTACGCCATTGTTTCGTGTTTGATTGGAGCAAGACAATCTCATACATAGAGCAAAAAAAATATCTCGGACAGCCAAGCGGCTTTGAAAGTCCTTAGCTCTCTCCGTGTAGCGTCGAAATTGGTTATAGACTGTCAAGAAAGACTCTCCTCAATAGGAGAACTCTAAAGTATTGCTGCATCTGGATCCCTGGCCATTTTGGCATGGAAGGTAACGAGAAGGCAGACTCTCTTGCAAGGGCGGGAGCTGCACGTGTTTCTATCGGACCAGAACCTACAATTGGCATCTCAATAAGTTTTTCCAAACAAACACTAAATACCTGGACAGCAAGAAAACTTCTGGCATAATGTACCAGGATTGGTTCATTAAAAGGCTTCTACTCACCACAAACCTAACCTAAGTGAAGGAATAGTTGACAAAAAAGTTATAAGCACACCAAATAAATTGCTGGCCCCTCGATCGCACGACCTCAATTCCATCGAGCGTGCTTGGATACTTGAATTCCCGCATGAACCAGTTTCACAGACAGTTTTTCTGTTGCCGTGAAGTAAAGTGATGAAAAAGAAGAAGGAGAGTCGGAAATTAATTATCGTACAAGAAGGCAACTTTCTTAAACAATGAAATTACTATATCGACAAAGATAGGAAACGTCGTTTCGAGCGGCATTTAATTCCCTATTAATTCGAATTTTCTACCGCATCTTTTGTACGAGCGCATCTCTATCAAAACCCATACACCCGAATTAAGTCGATTAAATATTGAAATAAGACCCTAAGGGCAAGACACGAAACCAGCCCAATGATAATCGAGTTTGTTTACAGAATAGTCTGTTAGCATCGCATCGACATTCCCCGCGCCATCAAAGACTATACACTACCCAAGGTAGATTGCTATTATTCCGCACCAAATACAATGTTAGACCTTGTTTTCTTGTTTTCCTCTCTCCATGATATTACTCTGAACACATGAGTTGCTTTCATGATGAAATCTTTATTACGTCGGTATTAGCTGGTTTTTTTTTGATGGAACTTTTTATAGGTACTTTGTTAAGGGGAAATTTAATTATATGAAATGAAAAGAATTTATTGTTTTCTCCTCCCTGTATTGTTAAAAACGCATTTTGATACTGTTTGGAAGGACTTAAGTAACAATTCGAACTTTATTTCTAGTCCTCGCTATTGCTCGATCGGAAAATTGTTCTCGGCTAGTAAATGTTACTTACATCCCTTATAGTTTTAATAATTAAAAAACTTAATTTCACCTAACTACAGTCCGAAACAGTCAACGGTTCTCTTCTTAATTCCACTTAAAAAGCACAAAAGATGACTAGATAATGCACAAATTCACTCGTATATACTTTAAAACGAAAGTTAGCTTGCAATTGGACCATTTTCCATCCTATTTCAGTCAAATAGAGACCAAAACGAGTAAGAATTCTGAAAACAGTCTTGAACGATAGATAAACACACAACTCGTTATTTCATCCAAAAACTCTCAATTTCACGTAACTACAGTCTGAAACAGTCAACGATTCTCGGAATGAGTTAAAAAGCCTTAATTCCACTTAAAAAGCACACAAGAAGACTAGATAATGGACAAATTCACTCGTATATATACTTTAAAACAAAATTTTGCTTGCAATTGGACTATTTTCCATCCTATTTCAGTGAAATAGAGACCAAACAGAGACATACTTCATAATTAGCTCAGATATTAATTTATAATAGTGAAGTTGATATCAAAAATTACTAACAATAGGAAATAAACCAATTTCCATTGGAAATTACTTCCAAATTTTAAAATAAAATTCAAATTTCAATGCACTTTCCGACCAACACCCGAGGATTTCCAAATGCTACCGATGATACGTGTGATGTCATATCTCTGGTTTGATTACTTTTGTCAATATGGCCGGTATTGCATTAGGTTCTGTGTAGTTGTGTGTTTATATTGTACTTTAATCAACTATTAATTGCTTCATCGACGTAAAAAAATCATTTTTCTACGACAACATCGATAAATGTTTATTTTGTAACCGTATCTTCAATCATAAACAAGCACATTTTGTACAGAATTTCATTTTTGCATCGGCTGCTAGGCAAGTTGCTAAGCAACAAAGAATGCGAAATGGAATATTCTCGACTTTATCCAGTTTTAAAGCTTTCAGAAACAAATTAGGCATTTTTTTGAAAAAATAGGCATGCAAGGTGTTAGGAGACCTGATAAAGCGTGAATTCCCACCAATAGCAAAATTTATGCTTGTGTTATTTCATCCAAGTACTCTTATTTTCAGTAGTAATAGCAACACGCTGGAAGGATTCTCTACGACAAAATTTTGAGTATTTGTCAAGACCCGAGGAGTATTCGATAAGATAATTTTCACTTTGTAGATATCAAAAAATTGATTGTCAATCTGACGCTTAATACTTTTCAATACAAACTTTATTAGTTTTAATCAAATACTATTCACTTTTATTTAAAACTACAGTTGTGAAAAGTACAATTGGTAAATTAATTGAATCGTTAAATGCAATACCAAATCTTTGCGACATTTTTAATCCAGTTGTCAGTTTGACGTTTAATTAATTTTTGATCAAAAAATAAACACCAAACTGAAAACACCACATGTAGGGTATTATCGCTGTATTACAGCGGTGATTGGATGAAATTTGACACATGACTTGAAATTAAGTAATTTGATTGGTTACTATATTCATTAAAAAATTATCACGTAAATACAGCCCGAAATGGTCAACGGTGATCCATATGAGTCAAAAACCTTGTAAAACCTTTTTAATACAGGTCTATAGTATTTAAGATTTTAGCTATACGCATACAATTCAGTACTGCAAGCACCAAATGTGATAGCGAGCCTGCCTCCATGCGCACAAACTCATTTTCAATGCTACCTCCCACTACAGCTCTTGTCACAAGTCACTTTTCAAACAAATTCGTTACGGAATTGAGCACCAAGAAGGAATGGGATCCAAATACCATTACCAGAGTTGGAAAGAATGCCATTCAATGGTACCCAGATGGCTCAAAAGCAATAGAAGGAACTGGGATAGGGGTGTTCGGGCCAGAAATCACACACTCGGAAAGCTTGGGAAAAACAACAAGTATCTTTCAAGCGGAAATCCATGCCATAAGAAAGTGCGCCCAGTTCAATATTGATAAAGGATACAGAAGACAAAGGATTATCATAATGTCGGATAGTCAAGCAGCCATTAAAGCACTGAGCTCTTGTGTAATCAGTTGCAAAATGGTGTGGGAATGCCTAGACAAACTCAATGAACTAGGCAAGAGCAATACAGTCACCTTACAATGGATTCCAGGACACACTGGAATAGAAGGAAATGAAAAAGCAGATGAACTAGCAAAGAGAGGAACTGAAATACTTTTCTGGGGGCCTGAACCCTTTTGCGGAGACAGCCCAAATGTGGATGGATGAAATAGGTGAAGCCGGGGGAAAAACAGATCTGACCATTGGAAAGATCTAGTAGGGCTTATACAATCAAAGATTCTTCTGGGTGACAACAACCTGTTGAGATCAAATGAATGCATAAGTCAAAGGAAAACTGCGCTAAGAGTTTTAACAGGGATCCTAACGGGACATTGTCGCCTGAATGGGCACCTAAAAAAGCTTATAATAGTGTGGAAGATTTTTGTTACCACACAAACCCAAAAAAATAAGAAAAAAAAAAAAAGAATGTAGATTTTGGGCATGGAAGAAGAAACCTACATCCACATACTTTCCAATTGCAAAGCACCTCTGAATCCTAGAGCACAGCAGCTGTGAGATTACTCGATAGAAGAGGAACATTTACCAGTTGAAGCCTGCAGATATCCTAGGTTACTTCGAGAAATAGGAATAAAGGAGCTACTAGTTTCTGAGACTCTGCTCAGCAACTAATGGGGCACAATAGATCTTTTAGGTCTCAGTGAATGTCACCCCAAAATACATACATACACACAGCTTTTGCAAGGCATATAAATGCTTTGTACAGAGGCGTATCATTAGCTGTCGTCCAAATCTGTTGACGTTTGGCATTGTCACTAGTAATACCACTAGAGGTCAAATTATTTCCGGAAATTTTTTCGAGCTCATGAATGTTTTGATAATTTTCTGAAAATATTCATGAGCGAGAAAAAATTTCCGGATTTAATTTGACCTCGTGTGGTATTCGGTAAGAAAATTCCACACCAAATGTGTTTATTTCCAACATCAATTTTCGTCTTTATCATCCTGCCATAGTAGTTATATAATAATTGCGTTTTTAGTATAAACATTAATCATAATGGTGAATGGTCCAAACAATTTAGAAAACATCTAAGCTTGTAGTTGAAATGAATAAAAATTATCATGTGAACAAATAAAAATTAGATTTTCAAAAAAATATTCTTTTATTATGAAGGTCAAAAAAATTTCCAGTATAATTCGCTGTTGGGTACACAGGAGAAAAAAATTTCCACTAAAATTCATCCGTTGCCATGGTGATCTGTTAGAAATACACGTTCTGATTGGTTAAAAATAACATGTGTGGAATTTTCTGAATAATTTTTGTGGTAAGGCAAGGGGCTTATCGTAATTTAGTTGGGAGAGTCTATACCTGCGCGGTCGCTCGCCATTACGTTTGGCGCTTGCAGTATTTATACGGTAATCTTGTAACATCAAAGAGAAAGTTATGCTAAAATCGGTCAACAGCCTTTAAAAGAGCGGAATCTGAAAAATTCCATTTACAAATCAAGATTTTTAGTTTAGAAAGTTTTATTCTGGATTAAATGTTTTCTTTTTTCCAAATTAAACACCCTCGTATACCATATAATCCGCTCACTTTCAGATGAAACTGATAGCGGTATTTCTTCTTGTTCTCAACAATCATTGCACAAACAATGCCCCTTGAAAAAAATGAGAAGGGATCAATTTCAAACAGCCAAAGTTTTCAGTGGTCTTTTCAACATATCATAATAGTAGTTTATTGAGATTTAAAAATGGTATTTACTACCAGCGGGGGATAGTAATTTTGTTCGTAATGTGAGTAGGATCTGTTTCAGGGTCGATAGAATTTTATTATCTGATTTAGGTGGTTTGATTTGAAATAAAACTGAACATAATAATACGCCGTTGCGTCAACGATGACGTAAATTGTACTTTACAACGTATAAACTATACATACAGAGTTCGGCAAAAGTCCGGGACCAGACAAATATCGAAAAAAATTTAAATTTTTTGGAAAATCTTTTTATACCACAAATTTAACTCCATTTTAAGCTATGATTTTAAAATATTTTGAAATATACAGGTTGTTCCAATAAGGTGTGGTGTATCAAGTTATATTTTTTCTAATGGAACACCCTATATTTTATTGCATTTTCTGAATGCGCCAAAAAAATATGATACTCCTTCATAATGGTTCCCTTTACCTAAATACAAAGGGTTCCGAGTTATGCTGACTTTTTTTTAAAATGTGAACATTTCGAAAAAAATTGATAACTCATTGATAGAACAAATTCTAGCAAATTTTCTCTTACATCTAAATAGTTGGACATTCGTTGAATGTATTCCACGATTAATTACTAAATATCTCTTTACAGGGTGTTCAGAATTTTCAGTTTCATTATTAGATCATTCAATGTGCAGTATCAGGCATATTTTGAATAAAACACCCTGTATTTTAATAATTCATTATATTCAAAAAAATGTCCTCTTTCGAATGGTATAAGGGTGTCCTATACCTAGGTATCATACTTTTCGTGCAATTTACAATTTTCTTATAAATTTTATGCCAAATCAATTATTTTAAAACATCTGCAATTCTCTCTAAATTTAAAAATAATGATCTTGCATAGTTGTAAGAAACTAAATAAATCACGTTTCAAGCTTCCAGAAAATATAAGGTTCTGCTATCCTATACCGAATGGTTGAAAAGATATATAGCCACTCTCACAGAAAAATCACTATCCACTTAGAGACATTTCATGAAATAACAAAAAACAAAAAGTTTATTACTTTTCTTGTTAGTTCGGTTTTTTTTCATGTTGTATTTTAATGTTCTAAATAATAATAATTAAACAAATCCTGAACATAACACTTGTTTTGTGTGAAACTTTTTTGTTTTTTGTTAATTCATAAAATGTCTTTAAGTGTATAGTGATTTTTCTGTGAGAGTGGCTATATATCTTTTCAACCATTCGGTATAGGATAGCAGAACCTTATATTTTCTGGAAGCTTGAAACGTGATTTATTTAGTTTCTCACAACAACTATGCCCAGATCATTAGTTTGAACTTTAGAGAGAATTGCAGATGTTTTAAAATCAATCTAGCATAAAATTTAAGAAAATTGTGAATTTCACGAAAAGTATAATACCTAGGTATATGACACGCTCATACCATTCGAAAGAGGACATTTTTTTGAATATGATGAATTATCAAAATACAGGGTGTTCCATTTAAAATAAGCCTGATACTGGACATTGAATGATCTAATAATGAAACTGAAAATTCTGAACAACCTGTGAAGAGATATTTAGTACTTAATCGTGGAATACATTCGACGAATATTCAACTATTTAAATGTGAGAGAAAATTTGCTAGAAATTGTTATATCAATGAGTTATTAATTTTTTTCGAAATGTTCACATTTTCAAAAAAGTCAGCATAACTCGGAGCCCTCTGTATTTAGGTATAGGGAACCATTATGAAGGAGTATCATATTTTTTAGGGGCAATCAGAAAATGCAATAAAATATAGGGTGTTCCATTAAAAAAAATATAACTTTGATACGCCACACTTTATTTTCAAATTATAGATTAAGTTGGAGTAAAATGTGTGGTATAAAAAGATTTCCCAAAAATTCATATTTTCTTCGATATTTGTCCGGTCCCGTACTTTTGCCGAACTCTGTATAATCATCGAACGAAGCCTATAATAGAAAGTAACAAAATAATTCGTATTGTTTTGGGGTAGCAACCAACAATACCACACAGTCATTCAACGTTATATACTATTATTAAACTTGCTTACTACATTAATAATATTTTCAAAGATGAAAAATAGAGTCGCTATTCTTCTACAGTGACCCTAATTACTTACAAGAGAGCCAGCAATCGTTTCGATCAAAGTTGGCACGTAAAAGCAACGACCATCATTAGCGAAAGCGGTGTGTGCACCA
>CAJUYH010011925.1:0-10548 GCA_910591685.1 Galerucella tenella | reverse complement strand
TTTTTAATTTTCACCGACACAATTCATCTTCTTTTTCTAAACTGTTGTCAATTCCGCTGTCATCTCTAATACATCAAGGTAGAGTAGACGGAAAACGTGACTAAAATTAATGCGATGGCGTCTTCGAAGATAAGTGGAACGGAAAGTCATTGGAAAAGTAAACAATGTTATTTTCAATTTTTCTATTCTTTTACTAACGAATTGCCGGCTGTCCGACCACGCTCGGAAAATAAAATTAATTGATGAAATGTACGACGATAAAGTGTAAATAACAGAAAAAGTTTAATGATGAACTTTGTATGTTTATTTTATTAGTAAACGTATTTATAAAAATTATTATATTATTTTGGAAGCCAAACATTTCATAGCATTAAGAAAATGATTGCGTCTGATGTTTTGAACACCTTTATTTCTTTTGAACTTTTACTGTTTATAGTGGCGGAACAAATACAAACAAAAACGCAGGGAGCTTGAGTAAGCAGATGCTGAAAAGGCGAAGCTTCCAAAAATTACTTCTTTTTTTGGTCCACAGGCTTCAACTTGTAGTCAAAGTAGGTCAAAATAATTAAATTTCGATTCGTGGGATTTGAAAAGTATTTATTTTTGGCAAATAATAGATTCACCGTATAAGATAAAATTATCGATACTGCCCAGCACGGTTTTTAAAAATAGGAGAGTAGAAAGAAAAACGTGCAGGGGAAAAGTAAAACCGCAGAAAGGAAGAAGAAGGAGAACTAAAGAGGAAACGTGAAGGGGAAAAGGAAAGACACAGAAAGGAGGAAAAAGATCAGGACAGACATGAAGAGGAAAAGAAAAGACGCGGAAAGCAGAAAGAAGAAGAGAAGAAAAGAGGCAGAAGGAAGGAAGAAGAAGAAAAGATGCAGAAGGAAGGAAGAAGAAGAAAATACGCAGAAGGGAGGAAGAAGAAGAAAAGATGCAGAAAAGAGTAAGTAGACCAGAAGGAAAGACGAGAAGAAGAGAGGGAAAGTAAGAAGAAGGAAAGGCGTAGACAAGCAGATGTAACAATTATGAATGGCATAGCACAGATTCAGACAACATTACAGCTAGAAGTAGGACCATTTAGAACAACAAGAAAATTTGGAATCTCTTTGAGAAAGACGACAAGAACATTTAAATTTGCTGGTAATGTAGCTACAAATGCTTTAATATTAGGAGATTGGAAACTAAAATGGAGAAGTATCCATATTTGAGGGCCAGGAAAAGTTACAAACCATTTCTAAACTGAATTTAGTCGTTGTGTAGTTGTTGAAGATATTATGAGCCAAAATCAGAATTATAACAGCCGATTGCTGTTTTATTCTTCTTTTTCCTTGTGGACCTTTACATATCCTTAGTGTACAGGTACCACGTAACAATACTATCAAATAAATAGCAATTTTTTCAAATAAGTAAGGCTGTTTTTTTCCATTCGACTTATTATGAATAACAACCTTAAGCATTTAAAACAAAGAAATTGCAAAATTAATTTACTCCCAATTATCATAATAATTAACACACGAGTCTCATTTCTATAACGATAAATTTATCTACACCTACTTATCACGTGCATGGTACCTCTTTGTTGGTTACATCTACGTCAACACCGGTCAAAAGGTTAAAATAATAATTTTGTCACTGATTTACAATATAATGAGTAGTGCTGATTTCCGGTAAATAATAATATATCAATTGTTTATATATATCTTGTTTGTTAACATTTTCTGTGTCAAACTATTTATGTTTAGAAAAACATTTTCGAATTAACTTCAAAGGAAAGTATGAATGATGAAAACGGATCAATAAGAGTGGATACAGAAGCATGAAGAGCTCGGGAGAGAAAATTGGTACATTGGATCATCTATTAGAACCTCCAGGGAAGTTTGTAACGGTGCCTTAAGGCCGCAAGTTTTTTTGGAGAAATTCCAAAACCTGTCGATCTTTATTTTAGAAGTTTTTGATTTTTTTCATATGGTCAAAAGTAGTATCAATTAAGTGAGAACAGATTTTTTAATTTTTTGAGTATTGTTATGATGCATCCTCCAACAGGCTCTAATTATTCAAGTTAGGAAAAGAAATACATGTAATGTTTCCTCCTACCCACTTAGTAAAGATTTTTCTGAATTATTATTTATTTTATTCTCTTCAGCCTATTGCTTATATTGTTTTCCATATACCTGTCTTAAGATTTTTCTGGTAATAATGTTAATGACGGTATCTTGGTTTGTTGCCTGATGAACTTTGCACTATAAAAATCAGTTGCAATGTTCACTGTCAGTGAGCCACATCATACTACACATAGATTCAAAAGTTTTGCATCACCTTCTTCGGATGCGAAGGAATTTTTTTGCGCTAACAATTTTTTGTTCGTTTATTTATCAATGTTAACCATTTCAATATGTTCCATATTTTTCGCAATATACAGATGTTTACAGTTTTTTTTGTAAGATAACATTTTTAGTGCGATCAGTTTAACATTCAAGGCATTTGATTTTTACGATTTTAAGTGCAAACATGAATCGTCAAGTCATAAGTGAGATTGACCGTGCAAGAATAGTGGCTTTAGTTGAAGAAAGTCACTCTCAAAGGTTCGTGTCAAACAGAGTTGGCGTTTGGCAAAGTGATGTGTCTCGTGTATGGAACCGGTATCTCCAGACCAATTCTCTTCGTGATAGACCTAGAAGCGGTAGAAGGCGTGTTACTAATCAGCGGCAGAACCGCTATATCCACTTAACTATCCGAAGAAACCCGACCATGGCAATACTAGCACTCCAAAGAGATATAAGACATACGTTGGGAGTTCAAGTTTCGATCTCGACATTACGAAGACGAATACTTGCGACAGGTTTGAGATGTCGCCGACCAATAAGAGTGCCCAGACTACAACCTGAGCGCAGAGTTCGCCGACTACAGTGGGCTCAAGAACACGCGGCCTTGTCTGAAGAATTTTGGAATTCGGTGTTTTTTTCCGACGAGACAAGGATTTGTTTGGTACAAGATAGCCATCGAATACGTGTGTGGCGGGATCCAACAAGAGTTGATCAGCTAGCACATGCTCGCCCCGTGCCGCCCTTCAGAGGAGGAAGTGCTATGTTTTGGGCTGGTATAATGTTAAATGATCGCACAGAATTAATTCATGTGAAGGGAACGATGACTGGTGAAAGGTATCTACATCCTCACGTTAGAATATGGCGCGCAGCTGTTGGCAATTCCTTCGTTTTTATGGACGATAACGCCCGACATCATCGGACCAGAGCTGTAAATGAGTATCTTGAAGCTGAAGGGATCAATTGTTTGAACTGACCTGTCCTATCTCCTGACATGAATCCCATAGAACATGCTTGGGACATGCTTGCCAGGGCAGTGGCAGCACGCAGAATTCCATCCAGGAGTGTACAAGAGCATGTTCATGCGGCCCAAGAAGAATGGCGAAATATTCCTCACAGAATATCAATAATTTGGTAAACAGCATGGGCAGGCGACTTCAAGCTTGCATAAATTCTAGGTCGAATCATGCAGGTTCTCACTTAACCTTTTCTTTAAAAAGAATCAATTTGTATTTAATTCATTTAATTTCTAAGAATACTTTTTATGTTTAAAGCAAGTTTATTATTGGATAATAAAAAATTTTGACAAATATACACGTTTTTTTTTATTGTAACTAATTATTTGATTAATCTCTGATTATATCATCATTATCATTTATAATGAACCCATTTTTTTTCGGAGATTTAGGGTGATGCAAAACTTTTGAATCTATGTGTATATTAATGTTATAAGAAAGTCAGCAATCGTAAAGTTGAAATGTTTGTTTGTAAGCCTAACGTTGGTAACATTCATAATTAACTTTTTTCCACTACTAGCTGTGAAGTTGACCATTATTGCTTCTCCTAGCCAACTGAAAAGTTGAATTTCTCTATTAGTAGTTAATATTTTTTTCTATCATTAACCTAGGTCAATAATGGACAAATTCAAATATTTTGAAAATCCAGGGATAGTAACAAAAACTTGTGCTACATAATTTTGTATACCCAGGAAATTGTCTTTAACATATTTTGAAGTTATCTATCAAGATAAAATTATTTGAATGAAAATGCCATTACTTTAAAATTCGAGCTTAACTAAAAATGACTGATGACATAACGTTAATAATATATCGAAAACTGACAGTGTACTTGTCAGTCAGAAGACGAAATAAACCCTTCTCGTAGTTCGTTTGTGGATTATTTTTAATTTTGTCTTAAATTTGGCTAGTAGTGGAGAAAATTGTATATACACCATGGTGTTGAAGACATTTATAAGCCTCGCACCTTATTCCGCTCGAAGCAAAGTCACTCACGAAATAATTTTGTTGCTCGGTCAATAATAGTCTTCCCAACCTTGGTGTATAATACACTATCACCAGAATACAGGATATTACATAAGATGTTGTTGAATTTACAAGAAACATTTGAAAATAATAAATTTACAAGTTTTAAACCAGCCTGTCGGGAAAAACTAGTTTTCTTCCATTCCAAGCAGAATTTCTAAATCAATTCTGAGAACTATAATTAGTATACTGGACACTCCCTTAAAAAAACGACGGCCATACATTATAACGAAGCCAGAAGTCTCCTGCAGTACTTCAAGAGTAACAGAAAAATTGGTTAGAGATGGAGAGATTGTTACTTACGACCTTCAAAATGCGTTTATTACAATATAGGGAGTAAAAAACTGTTTTTAAGTAAAAATATGTTTGAATATTATCTTTATCACCGCATTTTAACAAATTTTGTTAATAAATATAAAAAATAAAGAAATGTTTCGCTCTCCCGCACATGTACAATTCTCTTTTCATTTCCAATCAACAACAAGCACAGGGATGAAATGCCTGTCGTCGTCGCCAATCTCCCCGTGGGCGCGTAACCTCTCTTTGTGCGATCACCGTTATTCCCCCAGGTTCATTACGACCTTCAATAGGAAGGAGGCTTACATCTAATCCATAAGTAAATTTGCACGAATTGTACTAGTATCATATGGCGGGCTACCGGCCACATGCGAGATAAAAGGTGAAATTAGAGGGCGATCTCAATTGGCGTTTGTGATAATAATACAATCATTTTTCTATTTTCATCCACGAGGCTTACATTTGGCGGATCGAAATTAAAAATTAAGAATAAAAATGTTATAATATTCCGTGGGAAATTGGTAAAATGGGTTTTACAATATTTTTCAATTGTATTTTCAATTATTTTTGGAAATATTAAAAAAAAACACCATATGATGTAGTTCTCTACACAGACGCCTCAAAAACTTCTTTTGGTGTCGGCTGCTCCGTCACAACCAACCACGAACTAATAGGTTCCTATCGGTTGCCCTCAACATGTAGCGTTCACACTGGTGAGTTGTATAGCATCTTCCAAGCTTTCAAGCAAATCTCTTCTCCTGTCAAGCGCGTCGCCATTTGTACCGATTCACTATCCTCAATTAATTCACTCAATACTATCTTTACTGACAATCCAATAGTTCAAAACATCCATGACATCTATCAAACCCTCTCAGCTCGTGATGTAACAGTTTGTCTTATCTGGCTCCCATCTCACATTGGAATTACTGGCAATAAAAACGCTGACCACCATGCTAAAGAAGCCTCTTCTTCCATCACCACAACAACGTTCCAGCTATCAGATGACATAAAACTATTAAGTCCGTCAAGGGGTCCTGGCAAAATTTTTGGCACAACAGCAAAACAGCCCTTTACGATATACAACCATTAATCGGCTGTCTCTCTCTCTCGATTTCTTAACCAGGAGAGAAGCTACTGTCATTAGGCGAATGCGGATCAACCATACCAGATACACACATGGTTACTTGATGTCTTCTGAAAACCTTCCCGTCTGCCGTCACTGCAATAGTGCTTTAACCGTTAAACATATTCTCACAGACTGCCAGGAATACACCATGATACATAGGCGCCTAGACCTAAGACCAAACCTGAGATAGCTTTTAAATTGCACCGCTGAAATCCCAAAGACATTGAAATTCCTCAAAATAACTAACCTCTACCACAAAATATAAACTAGATTGATATTTTACCGAGTATTTTACATATTTTATGTTTTAAGATAGTGTATGAATTTATACATGTCTTTTTGTCTTTTGTATAGTGCCAATGGCCATAGTTGTCGAGGCACTTAAATTCTAATAAAAAAAATTATGTGGTTTTAAAAAGAAAGCTTGAATTTTTTAAATGATTGAAAATAATGTTGCGTCGAAAACGAAACAGACTGAATATCTTTAAGAAAATAGAATATTTCTTAAAAAAATGAGCTCTTCTGAATGAGCTCTTTTCATATTTCCGTGGGAGCGCGATGAAAACAAAAACAAGTAGTATCGACTGAACACTTTTCCCAACATAAATGAACATCATCAGTCTATGGCTAATTTCTAATTTTTTTGAAGGAAATATCTATAGGTACTACAATTTGAGTTGTTATAAAAATACCTTACTTCAGTTATTGTTTGAAAGCGTACATAGAGTATTGGAATGCAATAATTTATTAGATATTACGTTGTATAAATACAGAGTGGTCCTTGAGTGATTGTACATAAAAGTACAGTACAATCTTCACTTCAAAATATTGCGATTTGAACTAGCCCTAGCCCTAATAAAATGTTGATGAGAGATACAGAGTGTTAATCATGAAATTTTAATTTTCGTTCTTTTCAATAACTTTAACGCTTTTTGACGAATGTGTATGTGCACAAGAAATCATAATATTTTGAATTGAAGATTGTACTGTACTTCTATGTACAATTACTTAAGGACCACCCTGTATAGTATGGCAATCTGTAGTTTGGGCATAACATCTACCTACCATTGCAATTGACAATAAATATTCTTTTACTATTCATATTTTTAGGCATGTAAAGATGGGGTTTTGAGTGTGGTTTTTTTTAGAAAATTCAAAAAGTGGTCGATATTATTCCAAGGTGGAAAAAACGGTTAAACATTTTTCTCGTGGTCAAATTCTCAATTTTTTATTGAAACACCTACCCTGTATAAGTTTCGTAGCGCTGCAGTAGCCCCCTTCAAGTTTTATAAAAAAATTTCAAATAAAAGAAAAACTGATAAAAAAATAGCGTATTTTTCCACTGTTTATACCTACATCTTTACATATCTATTATTATAAATTCCTGTTTTCCTTTCCATTTACAAGTTTTATGACAACAAATAAATCCTCACTATCAAAATAGCGAAATCGGCCGACAAAAACTTCAGAAGGTTTCTTTAGGTGGTTTTCCAAAGATTTATACGCAAATATGAAACAATAACCATAAAACTATAGGTGAACCGTGAACGAACAAAAGAATATAAAAATGAAAATACAATAGGTGTACAAGGGACAAAAACCACAAAGGTACAAGAGAGCAGCATAAAAATATACCGGGAGTGGTTCATAATTTCATATTGTTGAATTTATGCAGCAACCTTCTATATATCAAAAACAGTAGTAGACAGAAAGATGATGAACATTAAAATGGGATGTCAAATAATACTAGCATTTTCAATAGTTTCTCAGGATCTAAAGGCGCGTCTACAGTATGCCGTTGTTTGCCAATTGGCATTGCCAACGGCAAATCGCGGCATAGTTTGTACCCGCCTCAAGACTCACTGTAAAAATTTTGTGGAGGAACCGCTGCTTGCATACAGTATTCGCCAGCTAACTTGATGTCCTAAATGCCTTCTAGGGAGCTATTAACGCCGCTCATCCGATAACTGTAAACAGTGCCGTGCAAGTTCTGAGGATACGCCCTCTGTTACAATTTATTGTACAAAACAAGAAACAATAACTGTGTGACGCTACGCTACTGAAAATCTTAACACCTGATAAGGTTCGATGCAATTGCCGTTTGTCAAAATTTTACTTCCAATAGCAGCCGAGTAGGCAGGGCACTATTACTCTGTCTTTCTTAGTTGGTAATTTCTGGGACACCAAGTTAGCTGGCGAATACTGTAGTTGTTGTAATCAGTTCTCGAAGCTGCTCCTCTTCCACAGCTTGATATATTATAATCAGAAAATTAGCATAGACTAGCTCGAACAGAAAAGTGGAATTACATTTAAAAACAGCGAAAAGTATTTACCATGCCTCGTATATATTGCACAGTGGAATTTCTACAAAGCATAAACGTGGACGAACAGAATTCTTTTTTACGATATAGTCCTTTCAACGTAAAATTACAAAGTGAAAGAAGGTCCTGAAATATTAGCATCAATATCGCTGAGTTTTCTATGATTCCGGATACCTTTTCATAAAAGGGTTTCATTACAGACACACATGAGCGTTCCAAATAACATGATTTTTTAACTCTAATTTATTCAATAATGATAGATGTTATTATTATTATCACCTTCAATTTAATTAACATTGTAAGTATTAATGTTGATATAAAAAACAATTTTCAAGTAGAGAAAATCTTGGGACATGAAATGATGAAAAAGTAGAAGAAAGAATAAAAACTCAACACTAACCAGAATTGGAAAAAATGCCATTTAATTTGTTTTTGCTTTTTATCTCATTTTTGTTATATAAGCTTTATAGAACTTCGGTTATCAGCTCATAATCTATTGTAATAATGATAATAATAATGGTATACAGACCGCTCAAAAACAATAGAAATGCCTCTGGCAGGAAGTAAAAAATACTTGCAAATAATGATAAATATATGGAACACAGTAAAGAAAGAAAATAGCAGTAGAATGAAACAGAAGTAATTATAATAGTGGGGAACGCAGGAAGTGAATAATTTCCTATATTCAGGAGTAACTGTGGATGAAACAGGAACGAAATAAAATTCAAACAATTGATGAGCTCTACTATTCATTAACCTTAAAATTATAAATAAGAAAAAAAAAAGAAAGGTTTTTAAAACGATGTATCGACCATTTTGGCAGTGGAGTGTATCGGTCAGAAGCTAATTTATATAAGTATCTTTTAAGTGGATATTCATATCATAAAAAAATGTGCCCAGTTCAATATTGATATGAAGGCAAATAATTATCATCATGTCGGATAGTCAAGCATCCATTAAAGCACTGAGTTCTTGCGCAATCAGTTCAAAAATGGTATGGGAATGCACAGAGAAGCTCCATGAACTAGGCAGTGGATTTCAGGAATCACTGAAATTAAATAGCAGAAGAGAGGGACTGAAAGACAAGCCAGAGTAAAATTGCTTTAAAAGTGCTTCAACAGGTACCCTAACAGGATTCTCTCGCTTGAATAGACACCTTAAAAAGTTCAAAATAGTGGAGTATGAATGTAAGTATGTATTTTGGGATGACATTCACTGAGACCTGAAAGATCTATTGTGCCCCCTTACCTCTACTTGGTTTCTGAGGAGAGTCTCCTACTTCCCGGAGAAATTTAAGGATATCTGCAGGCTTCAACTTCAAATGTTCCTCTTCTATCCAGTAATCTACCAGGTGCTGTGCTCTAGGATTCTGGAGTGCTGTGCAGTATTTGGATGGAGGTTTCTTCCTCCATGCCACAAAATCTACATTTTTCTTCCTCCATTATTTTGAGCTTTTTCAGGTGCCGATTAAGGCGACAATTTCCGTTATGATCCCTATTAAAACTCTTAGCGCAGTTTTACTTTGACTTCTGCAATATGCATTAATTAGATCTCAACAGGTTGTAGTCACCCAGAAGAGTATTTGATTGTAAAAGCCCTACTAGATATTTCCAATGGTCAGATCTTCTCTTTTTCTCGGCTTCACCTATTTCTTCCAATATTAAATTAGGGCTGATTCCGCAAAAGGGTTCAGGCCTCCAAAAAGGTATTTCAGTCCCCCTCTTTGCTAGTTCATCTGCGATTTCATTTCCTTCTATTCCAGTGTGTCCTGGAATCCATAGTAAAGTGACTATATTGTTTTCACCTAGTTCATTGAGTAAATAGTGCAGGAGTAAGAAGATTGTGAATTCCATGGAATGGGAAAAGAAGCATCTATCTACGTCGCTCAGATTGCAAAGCAAGAATCCTAGATCACAAAACTATCACTGGATAGAAGATGGGCACAATACATCTTTCAGGTTTTTGATGAATATCGTTTTGCACGACAATTGAACCTTTTATAACGAAAAATTTTTGTTTTGTGTTTTAAATTGTCACTAATTCCAATAGTTTTATATGAAAATAGTCTGTGAATGGCAATAATTGAAAAAAAAAATGTCCACCTACCATCACGATCCGTTATTACTGGCCCCAGAATCACTGTGCACGGTGAGGTCGGCACCGGCGACATAAACACAGTTCGTTCATATAATGGATGTATTCGCTGGTTTTGCAATTACATAGTTTAATTCAAATGTAATTTATAATTCTGCATTGTCATGCATGTGATGTGCACAGTTTGCTAAATGGACGAATGTTTTGCATCCAGTGTAGGGCAGACGAGCGAGCGAGCGAGCATGAGTTGGGTGGGTGATGGCAACCGAAACGTAGGTAAATTGGAGGTACGCGAAACCCCCCCAAAAATGCAGTTTGTTAGACCGTAAATTTACGTGCCCTAC
>CAJUYH010011924.1:0-10549 GCA_910591685.1 Galerucella tenella | reverse complement strand
TATTTTTAGCTTTTAAAAATTGAGAAAAACGAATACAACTTATAAAGATAAAGTCGATGGAAAAGCTTCGTAACTAACACAAGTATTTAAAGGGTAATTAACAATCTCGAACATTAACGTTATCTCGATTGTTAATGACCCTCATTAATACACTAGCTGGATAAATAACTTAAATTAAAATTCTTTTTCTATCCTTGAATTAAATTAGTTATCAGTTATAATTTGGCAAGTTTATCTGGAGCCATGAAAGGAATGCAGTCGAAAACATTCGGTATTGCCACGTTTAACTATGAAAAAGCTAAAGTGCTAAGTATATAGGGATAATAATTAGAAAATGGACTTTTTATTATTAACAATATTAACAGTATGATTAAACCTTAATTCTCCAATGTACTTGTTTCCCTGGATTTTGTCTATTAACATTATTTTTTCAATTTATGAATTTTGAAAGATGAACTCTTTTCCAAATTTGTTATGGGCTTCTTTAAGCTCTGGCAGCGTTTTGCGAAAACCATAATTACCACACCCTCCGAACTACATAATTGGTGATTTTTACGAAAGGTCTGACCAGCTGACTCCTTATTGGCAACGCGTGCGTGTCTTTTTCCCCCTCACTTCGCTAATTGACTGATATTGATTCATCCAGTTGCATTGGGTATTGTCAGTGACCTTTGTATTTTCAGTTTTATTTGGTAAAATAGGTACTGTACGCCATTGGTACATTTATGACAGATATCCCCATGTTTCCTCGCCTCTTACCGATGCCGCGTAGCTTCAGATAAACTGGCCAAACTATACATTTAATAAAATTATCACCAATATTTCCTGTTATTAAACAAAAATAATATAATTTCACTTGAAATTGTACATTAGTTGAATTCTTATTCTATAATCTATTTATAAACATGCAGATAAATGTGTAGATATGCAGATATGCAGATAAATGTGTAGCTAGTATTTCAGCCGAATGTAGTAAAATTTGGTTACCAATGTTAGAAAGAGAAATTTTCAATAATCAATTACCTGCGTTATCAGGATAGCATCATAAGTTTTCATCCAGGTTTTCTCATGATTTATCATTGGAATAGTTGTTAATCGATACACACTTCAATACACAAAATCACCAAACTGAGTCATACATATTTTGAAAAAAAAAATGGTCATACACAAAAAAGTAACAACAAACGCGTTTTATTAACATTTCCAAAATAAGCGAAAAAAAGCGCTATCCCAATAAAAACCGTTCCTGGAATGTGCACTTCACTGGATTCCATTTCTAGTAGACTATCATATCTTTGGAATGTCATAAAATAAAATATTTTATTTCACATTTTACCAGAGATGTGATCTACTATGAATGGACCTTTAAAAAAATTTGACAACAAAGTTTTGTAGTCTTAAACTTCAAAATATTATTGATTGTCTAGTTGTCATATTTTTTTCGTTGTGTCAGATAGGGACCAAAAATTATTTTATTATTAGTTAATCTTGACAAAGGTACTTAGCTGGAACGCTACCGAAACGTCGAAATAAAAAAATTAAAAACATTATTGTGGTTTGATTCCCAAAAAATAAGAGAAAAAATAATAAATAATGCCACAAGGAACTTACAGAAGATAGTTGTTTAAACTAGTTAACATGAATATTTGATCCTAATTATCCAATATCACAGCAAATTGCACATTATTTCAAAATTATTGACAAAAGCAACAAATATTTAAAAAAAAAAAGGAGTTAAAAACTGGATCCCCCATTTCCATGAAGACAGGAATAGGTCTGAAACAAAAAAAATTAAACGCAGTACACCAAGTTACAAAGAAAAAATAATTATTTTTGTTTGTTAGTCCTCTTATCATCATTATAATATTTTTTAATTAATGCATGTGTGTCCTTTAAACCATATGAATTTTCGAACTGATTGATGATGAGTATGGGATTGGTTTTCAAAAAATTTGGTAGCTGCTGCGATGTGTTCTGGTTCGATTGTGAATTTAGTTTCGGATTTTACTTTGCTTTCATGCTTTAGGTGAAAGCTTTTGCTTATATTATCAGATGGTAAGGGATCCTCACTGGATGGTGATACGGATTAGGAAAGTGTGTTCGTTTGTAAGATAATTGTTTAGTGTACTATCGTCTACAAATGTTTTCTCTTCTGTAGTGTTGGTGGTAGGCGTCGGGAGAAATAAAGAACCGGGTCGTAGGATAATTGGTGAATTTTGTGAGGTTGATGTGTTTGCGTCGAAAGTAATGTTTTGAGAGTTAGTGTTGGGGTGGAGGATTCATTGATGTCGGATTTTATTGGCTGTACGGATGGTGTACACCGTGAATTGTTTGAGGCAGAGTGAGCTGGTGGTTTATTAGAAGCGAGCTGTATATTTGGGCATTGCGATGCTTGGTGTCCGGTGAGTTTGCATTTGAAACAGCCCTGGTTGCCTTGTTCAATGAATATGCGATAAGAGGAGCTATCATAGCCGTCATAGTGGATATGCAGGAAGTCAGGGATTGGAAGGGTAACAGGCAGTGCTGTGTACAGGGTGTACCAATCTTACGACAAACTTGGGTATATGGGTTATTTTAAGAAATATCAAAAAATGTTATTAACAAAAATAGTAGATGTGTTGAAGATCCAAATTTTGAAATTATATCGAACTATACAGAGTGCTGCATAACTACTACAAACCAAACATATGATTTTTCAAATGGGAATACCGAATTCGGATTGGTTACATTTTTTTGAAGCTTTTGATAAAAGGTTTTGCCACGTTATACAGAGTCCTTCAAAAGATATGGACACGTTTATGTGAAAATCGTAGGTAAGTCAACGCTCTGTAGCTTGTTGTACGTTTATGAAAAAAAATGTATTTTGCCAAACAGAGTTTCGTAACATGATGCAATATCTCCGTATCATATTAAATTTCAATTATATTCTTTCTTATATACAGGGTGAACGGAAACTCGAACCTGTCATTTTCTTTCTTCTTTCAAATGGAACACCCTGTATTTTATAGCAAAAATAGAATCTTCGATTATGTAACTTTAATTTTTGTCAAGCATTCCCTATACCCAAAGTTTATAAAAACAGAGTTATTTTGTAATATTTATTGTAAACTATTATTATTGACCTATTATGTGAAAGCAATAAACTTTGTATGTAACAAAAAATCCTAATTAATGATAAATTTTAATGAATAATTCATTCTAAACAAAACTAGCTACCAAAAGTATAATTCTAACCGTAATATTAAACTGAAGGTTCAAAGTGTTCACCGTTAACATCAATGCAATGCTGTAAGAGGGGGCCCAGCTAATTGGCCAGCTCGGTCACCCGATTTAACAAAAGTATATTTATTTTTTTCGGGTCTTGTAAGGAATAAGTTTATAAAATCCCCGGCTATTAGAGATGACATGAAAGAGATAATTAGTGCGGCATTTCGATCTGCTAACGTTGATATGCTGAGAAATGTTAGTCACCCAAGTAACAATTTAGGTTCTAAAAAGGTTATAAACAACTCCCAGAACCAGTTTTAGAAATATTATTACTAATGCCATTAAGCACAAATAACCTTATTTCCTAGCCCGTAGAACCTCCTGTAGCAAAAAAGGGCCCAGCCCTGAAGAGGTTGTCGTTTCCAACAGGCCCTAGCCAATTTGAAACTGGATCGCATATCACAGAACCTTATTAGGCAACAGAAATAACCTTTGAAGAAGCCTAAAAATAACCTTTTTATGACCTAAAAGTTTTCAGGCTCACCTCTTTATAACCCTATAGCAGAATGCCTTTTAGTTGGTTAATTTGACCTATTCGTGGCCTTTCGGCATTTCAGAAACATTAAAAAGCATTAGTATTTAACCATTTAGTTTTAAATATGGTATAGCTTTGGTAAAAAGAGACAAATATGTACAAGTTAATGGAAGCATGCATGGCGATATTTTCAGTATGAGTTTATTACAGAAAATATATGTTATTAAACATATTATGACCGATTTTCATTGCGCATACCAGTTAGTCGTAAAGTTAGGTGTAATTTAGCTGTAAAACACACGCGCCTTTAATATCTTATCAAATAGTGGTAATTCTGCATAAAAAAATGAATAAAAAATACAAATATTTTTTTTATTCTGATGTATACTTCAACGAAAATATGTACTTACATACTCCAGTGTCTATAAATATACAAATTAATTACTCCTTTTATCATTTTAACCTATATTTTATACGCTTAAACAGATGGTAGTTTTTAATTTTTTTTTCATAATGGACGTCTACCAGGGGATGCTTACTAGTTGCTATAAAAGCTAAAGCTAGTATAGAAAGTTATGTTATAGAACGAAAGGCTTAAAAAAGTGCCAATTGGCCATAAAAACAGCTAAAACAGTGCTAACTAGCATCTTTCAGGGCCTAATAGCACTTTCAATGACCAATTAGCCGGCAAAGCCCGGGCGAATTCCAATAAATAGCTTTTAACGCCTATGGCAGGATCTAGTGGCATCATCTATTACTACGCAGAATTTCTCGACACCTTTTTATTGCAATTCAGTTTGTGTTTGGTTTTGTAGGTTACCGTAATTGTGCAAAGAAAAGTGTTTTTAACTTTCATTAAAAGTACATACAGGGTTGTATTTAGATTAAAAGGTTAGTTATTTAATACTATCTTGAACCGTTTGGATTTTACAGCAAGTCAAATTACCAAAATCAAAATGCTTTTTTTTTGGAGAGGGGGGGTTAGTTATTTGGGATGATTTTTTACTGTTTTTGCCTCGGATACCTTGTATATTTATAATAACTAAAAAGTGAATTCCTAAACTTTTTACAACTTTTTCTGGCCAAGTGGTTCTAAACAGGTAACTTTTTTGATCAAATGGTTTTATTTTAGAATTTTCGTTGCCAAAATAATGCTGAAATATAACTTTTTTAAAACCTAACAGTCTTAAATCCATTAGGCCCTCGTTTAAGGCCATAACAACGTTATTGTTAACTCTTAACTTAATCTAATTAAACTTTTGTTTAACCTAAAGATCCTAGTTCCTATAAGGACAATATTTAACCTAAATATATCCATCAAGCAAGGCAATGACTATTAGAGAACCTTTACGCGGCTAAAAGGCAACTTTAAAAACCATCAGCTTGGAAAAATGTTACTTGGGCAATCATTTGAACTATTCTGCAGCATTGCATTGATGTTAACGGTGAACATTTTGAACCTTTAGTTTAATATTACGGTTGGGATTATATTTTTGGTGGCTAGTTTTGTTTAGAATAAATTGTTCATTAAAATTTATTATTAATTAGGATTTTTTGTTTCAAAGTTTAATGCTTTCACATAATAAATATTACAAAATAACTGTGTTTTTATAAGCTTTGGGTATAGGGAATGCTTGACAAAAATTAAAGTTAGATAATCGAAGATTTTATTTTTGCTATAAAATACAGGGTGTTCCATTTGAAATAAGAAAGAAAATGACAGGTTCGAGTTTCCATTCACCCTGTATACAAGAAAGAATATAATTGATATTTAATAGGATACGGAGATATTGCATCATATTACAAAACTCTGTTTGGCAAAATACATTTTTTTTTCTTTAACATACAACAAGCTACAGAGCGCTGATTTTCCTACGATTTTCACATAAACGTGTCCATATCTATTGAAGGACTCTGTATAACGTGGCAAAACCTTATATCAAAAGCTTCAAAAAAATTTAACCAATCCGAATTCGGTATAATATACAGGGGTTCCCATTTGAAAAATCATATGTTTGGTTTGTAACGGAGTTATGCAGCACTCTGTATAGTTCGATATAATTTCAAAATATGGACCTTCAACACATCTACTATTTTTGTTGATAACATTTTTTTATATCTCTCAAAATAACCCATATACCAAAGTTTGTCGTAAGGTTGGTACACCCTGTATATACTTGTCGCCTAAAACTTAAAATGTGTGAATATGCTGGATCTGTTGCGCCAATTCGTAAAAAAGATAGTGGGGATGGTAATTTTAGTCGTATATTTTCGAGCTCGTAGAAATAGTTTCGTGCGGAATTGTAGGGCATATGTTGCATGAAGCTATTCTCTCCGAGGGAGTTGATAGTCTTCTAGCTTTGATTTTTTCTCCATGAACGGTCATTTCTCCTTGAAGTTGTAGGAAATTGTCGACACAGTTTTTGTTCGAAAGATAAACGCATACCTACTCTATTGTTTGATATCCTTCAGGAAAAAAGTATGTTTTTTTGGCTCTACACGTGGTCCCAGTTGGAGAAGATAGTCCTGAAGTTTTGCTCAGTTAATAGCCTTGAAAATAATTGGATAGATGAGGCTTTTACTTGATGTAGATCCATAGTAAATTATGAAATCAAACAATGTTATTTTGTTAAATCTACATTATATTTAACCTTAAAGTTGTGACGCGTTTCGCTAACACAGTAGCTTTTTCAAACGAATGGAGGTATGATGAGAAATTTTCAAAAAATTTATGTAGGTAGAACTTTTAGGAATTTTAAAACTAGAATTTCAGAACACAAACGTAGTTATGACAACCAAAAATCAGATTCCAACTATTCAAATCATTTATTAGCAAACCTACACTCTTTCGATTCAAATTTTGAAATTTTGCATATAGAAACTAAATCCTTCAAATTAAATCTTTTAGAAGCCCTAGAGATAAATAACAAATATTCAGATAATCTTCTTAACGACCAACTTGATTCCTTATTAAACCTTTTTACCTAGAAAGGATTGTTGTGAATGAGTTTCCAGGTAAACTTGTTAAATACTTTAGTTAATCCCATATTTAGACAAATTCATTTCATTTCCTTGTAAATAGATTATAATTTTATTGTTAAATATCCGTATAATTTAGTATTAAGGCACTGTATAAATTGAAAATTTCTCATTATACCTCCATTCGTTTGAAAAAGCTACTGTGTTAGCGAAACGCGTCACTTTAAGGTTAAATATAATGTAGATTTAACAAAATAAAATTGTTTGATTTCATAATTAAAAATAATTGCTTGATCTTTAGTAGGATATTTTATCGTGGTTCGGCTTTACACGTTGGGATATGATTTGGGCATTGTGTTGGTAGTGTTTGTAGAATTTTCGGATGGTGGATCAAGTCCACAGTTATCAGGTTCCATTTTCGTTTGATTTATAGCGAGTTTTCATAATATATATTTATGTGTATAAATGGAATGTAGGTACTCACAGTTCTATTATTTTATCACTAGGTTATTGAAAGCAGGTTCGAGGCCACAAATCAGTTAGTCGATTTATACATCTGTATGCCAAAACAGTACTCCATTTTTGAGATAATAGCAAAACAAAAAGATATTGAATGGTATTTAACTCGTACTTTACATACAATAAAAAACGAGATAAAAAATATATAAAAATGCTGAATACCAATAGGAGCAAAGACTTTTTTAACAGTATCACAAATTTTGTTGAATTACGTTTGCGACTAATTATGTATCAAGTACCAAAGCACAAAACAGTCTAACTTAGACTGTTTTGTGTACCAAAGTATAAATCAAAATGTAATGCCACCTTTAGTGACACAAACGTTTGTGTGTATTTACGGCCACATTAGTTAAGAAATACGTCATAATTCCGTCTCATATATTTCATGAGATCAAGCTGGACAATGTATGTCGTAACGGCAAAGGATGGTTAAACTTATCTCTGGGTTAAACAAACAGAAACTGATCGATGCACTGCCAGAATTACAAGTGGTTCAGTCAATAGTGTAAATGGTTCTTATCAACACGAAAGATATTTGGGAGAAGGAGTTGATTGCAAAATGTCTTCCACGCCGATCATATATGGTGGTGACAGTCAATAAAAAAATCTATGTGATATTTTATCTATTCATTATTATCCCAGCTAATTTTTTGCTATAAGACTAGTTCATTTATCAAAGTTGATTGGTTTAATGAATGTAATTTGGATGAATAAAATACTAATATATTTGATTCAGAATATATCTCTATAAATAATAATTTTTGGTACTATTCGAATGAATTTTATATTTCTTATATTTGCAGGAAAGGACCTCCTCGAAATTGGAATGGTCCTCCAAGAGGAGGAGAACATCGATTCAGAGGAAGAGGATTTGGTCCTGGTGGACCCCCACCACCTTTTTCAAGAGGTAGAGGGGGAGGACCTATGTTTAGAGGACCACCACCAAGAGGTGGTCTCCATGGAAATTTTAATGGACCACCGAATTTTTCTGGACCAAATTGGAGTGGTCCGCCATCAGGTCCTCCGCCTTTGATGACTTTTAATGGGACACCACCATCAGGAACTGCCGCGTCTGGACCTGGAGGTCCTAGTGGAATGAGAGGACTTTCTGGTGGACCAAGTGAGTACTAAATAGAACATGTGATTTGATGGTAGGCATAAGTATATTTCAGAATAATAATTTATTTTGAATATTGCTTTAGGTGGACCTCCAGGAGTTTCAGGACAAGTTCAACTAAATGATCAAGATATGGCAGGAATGCCTAGCGACTCGGCTAATATTAGCAGTGGACCTACTTCAAATCAAAACAGTGGTGGTCCAGCTCAGTCAAATACTGTAGCGTCAGTGGTAAGCAAATATTTACGTAAAAATGATAATAATAATGAATGAATAGCTTGAAATGATGTATATATGTAATATATGTAAAAATAACAGTATTTATCATAATTGATCCAATTTTATATAGAACTGTATCCAGAAGGCCTAGTTACATGATAAAACGTACTTTGCATTTATTAGATATTGTTTAGGTTGGATGTACTGGCTTGGGAATATTGCCGAATCAAAATGCTCAAATGCTCTATTTTGGTACCGCTGAGTGTATTATAATTATAATTTCATTCTGTATTTGAGAAGGAAATATTCAAAAAATTACTTCGTTTCACTTCCATCACCTATTATTTATCTTAGATTTACAGTGGGTATTATCGTGGATATTCCTTTGTTGCATGATAAAAATAGAAAGTTCATATTATGTACAATTATATTGAATGCAATTATTTTTGGCGACGCCGAATAGTGAAAACTACCAAATATTTTTTTTTATTGGTGAGAACCATTTTACCTATTTAAAGCACGCCTCAGCGTGTTTAAATTGAACTTTAAAAACGCGCATGTTTTAAAGTTACCGTGGCAACATCAACAACTCGATAAACGAAGTCTAAATCTATTGTCCAAATCATGTCTAAATGACAATTTTTTTATTATTGATCTGACGGGAGTAGTTTGTAACGTCAAAACTTTTATTCGAACAATATTTAACCATGTCAAATTTATGAATTAAAATGGAAAGTGCCGTTGGTATTGTTTGAAATATTAATATTTCGATTTTTCAAATCTTTGGAAATGGTATTTAAATTAATACTATTGAGATTCAATAAGGTTGAACTTCCATCAAAATACAAATTAGTTTATGTTTTTCTCATTTCCATGACAACGCAAGGTATACATCATATACATCACGAATTCAACCATTTGACATTTAGCTCTTATTTCCATCTATGATTTCCATTTCTTGTTCTTGTATTAGTTTTAGACCCGTATTTATAATTTCAAAGTGCACCAATAAAAAAAATAGCGTAAAGTATTCGTGGATAACTGGTCTTTAAAACACGACGGCGAAGCCGGAGTGCTCGAAATAGAGCAAGTGTTTTAAAGACCCTAATATCCACTTATACTTTAATATACTATTTTATATTTCAAATAATTACGTATACTAGTAATGTTGGAATTACTATAATGTTTTAATGGAATTTCAAAAAGTTACGTTTTAACTAGGACACCACTTTCGAAGAAATAGCACGCACTACTTTGAAATGTTGCCTATCAGAGAACTTTCGAGCAGCGACGCGGCACCATCAAACGTGTTGAGTTCTCACTCGGCAGTATCTAATCCCTTACGCGATCTGGAAGTTATTCTGAAAGAAACAGAACAACCATTTTATAAAAATAAACATATTTTTTCTACTTCCATCACTAAAACCGCGTCTAAAACACGGGTTACAAAGGGGTACAACCACTAGAATAGCTCATTTTTAGCAATCTCGACCTTGCGGGTGGCCACCCGCAAAATATTATAAACTGTCGTTTGTGTTTTACATTTTTGACAGAATCACGTATAATTTGATTTTTAAGAAAATTTTTAAATAAATATTCGATTTCTATTAGTTTTAAAAACTAATATTGAAAAAAATAAAATGCCAGTAGTGAAAAAATGTTAAATGAGCCACGGTAGAAAAGTGTATTATGTCTCGGATCCATTAAAGACCGAGAAGCTAATTACAATTTTTCACATTTTTATCAATTCTTAACCCTCGCTTATCAACACTTACATCACTTGGATTTGTATGCCATGTTTTATTTGGTTGAAATGTAGTAGAGGAATCAAGGGCGGATCTAGGAAGCTTGTAGGGGAGGGGCCATTAAAAAAATAAAAGTTGAAAAATAGAACTGATTTTACCCGAGTTTCGGGTATTCGTAGTCGTACTACTACTACTACTACTACTAAATGTGCAGGCGAGCCTTGTCCT
>CAJUYH010011923.1:0-10551 GCA_910591685.1 Galerucella tenella | reverse complement strand
TCAAGGATATTATTTTGGACCAGATACAAAATATAAAAGCGAGAAGTAAGTTTTAAAAAAATGATATTTCTTGATTGGACGTAATTTTGGGGCGAATAAAGTTTACAAACTCTCAAAGAAGTTAACAATGGGATAAGGATATCACTGAGGGTCCTTCCCAAAATAAAAGAATTTTGTTTATTGAAGTCATTAAAAGAGATATTAAATTGTTAGTTTATGTCTTTCGAAAATTTTTTTTATATTGTCAACAAAATATGATTTTGGTATTATTTCAGTTCTAAAAGACAATGGGGTACATGTAAGCAAATTAAATCATGTCCAAATGAAGATACAATTTACTGGCCGAAAGATGGAAGATGTTATCCAAAATATAGCAGAGGACCCTGTCAAAAAGGACTGCTTCTCACAGAAGACGCAAAAACAAAAATTCCCATATGTAAATGTGATGACGTAGAACTACAGGATTATAGGTATAGTACATTCAAATAGCCTTCTTGGTGTGCGTCATCGTTTGTGACGTATATCCGGGTTTTGGGTATGTCGTTTATTTTATTTGCTATTTTGACATATAGCTTCTTTTTCTAACTGAAAATACTTGAGAACTTTCAAAATGCTGAAGTTTTTCCGTGTATCTAGGCATCTTTTTGTATTATTTAGATAAATATAACAATAAGATTAATATTCACTTTTCATAAATAATAATTGGCCGTAAACAAGTTATGTTGTCCCTTCTAATTGCAAACTAGAATGGTTAGTATTAAATATCTTGTAGATATACCAACCCCGTTTGACTTTGAGGTGTAATTCAATAGCTGTTGTGGCCTAGAGCCCGGGAAGTAGTTGTCGCTCCTTAGTTGAACGGTCACAGTTTTTGAAAAATATTTTTCAAAACTGATAAACCGTTTGAATAATTATTATTATTTGGTAACCCGCTTCATTAAATACGATAATATTATAGGAAACTGTAATATTACTTTAAATATGAGTTAATTCCACAAATTAAGGCTCCAAACGCTAACTTTATTCAAAATTCACTTATTATATGAATACATTTTGAGATTTTTGTTTCAGAGATACAAATAAGTTATGTTATCAGCATTATACCAAAGGACCATGTCTAGAGCAAGGACATCTCTTTTTACCGGGCAAAACGTGCGGTTGTTCAAAGGATTTGCCCAATTACCACGAAGAGAGTCAACATTGTTTTGAATTAGGTAGGTCCTTGTTATTGAAAACAATCAAATGTTCTTGAAAAGTTACTATCTTTCCAATAACTATATAAATCAATGATATATTATTAATTAATACCTCAAATTGTTGTTTTTTTATTAGTGAACTGTTTTATATTTGTTATGTTATTCATGTAGCGCTGGTTGCATAACTGTTAGTGTCAGTCAGATTGGCTAATTATACATTCCAGATGTGTGCGACCTCCTTTAGACACTGAAATAGTTTTACCTCTTGATTTGAAAATTAAGTAGAAAATACTGAGGGAAGAGAGACCGTCGAGGTTATGGTTGGGGAGGTTACAGAAGATAAAATACATATGAAGAAATAAAGGCAGATCCAATACTGGGAATGCCAATGGATCAGATTGCTCCACAATATAGTTTTAAAAACGAATATACAGTTTATATTCCAGAGAAAAAGGACCGGGAAGCAGGGCCTCCTATAACAGCGAATCTCAACTGATACACTGATGGCTCTAAAACAGACTCTGGAGTAGGATCCAGAATAAGCGGGGTACAAGAGAAGATCACGATCTCTCTAAGCCTAGGGAAACATGCTACTGTCTTTCAGGCAGAAGTAATGGCGTTGCAATGCTGTGCAGAAGCGTTGATGAGACGGGAGGTGGATAGCCAAAGAATCGTCATCTACTCCGACAGCCAAGCAGCACTAAAGGCGATACGCTCATATCGGATAACATCAAATCTGGTGTGGGAGTGTCGCAACAACCTCAACAGACTGGGTAGTGATAATAGAGTGACCCTAGCCTGGGTACCAGGTCACCATGGAATAAACGGCAATGAAAAGGGCGATGAATTAGCCAAGCAGGGAACAGCGGAGGTCATGGTAGGGCCAGAGCCTTCCTGTGGAATTGCTAAATGCTCAAGTAAAGAGAGCATCCACAAATGGATAAATAACCAGGCGTTGCACTGGTGGTATAAAACCCCAGGACAAAGGCACGCTAAATTATTCCTCAAATACCCTTCGACCAGACTGTCACACGACCCGCTATGTGAAAGTCGAGAAACAACAAGGATGATGGTGGGAATGCTGACCGGACATTGTAGGCTGAGGAAACATAGGCACACAATTGGCCTAGCAGATGACAGCCTATGCAGGTTCTGCCAAGAAGAAAAAGACTCTGTGAATGCGAAGGCCTAGCAATGGTGCGGTTTCACTTACTCTGAGAAGAAAAAGCGAGGGCAGAGAGCTACGCAAGGGAGGCGGTATCCAAGCTAATAAGTTCAATAAAAAGAATAAAGCTAGATATCGAGCTCTAAATATAGGAAGTACCACAATAGATCTGCAAAGGTCGCAGTGGGGTAGGACAAAGAGCCACTCCAATTCTAATCCAATCTAATCTACAAACATTAACTAATATATAACTCTATTCTAGGTACAATCGGCCCTTGCGCTCCAGGTCAACAATACGATTTATCACAACCCAAATATAAACATGCCACATGCAGTTGTAAATCAGGATACGTCCCTTACCGAAACTCCACATCTTGTTACCGCCTTTACACTCAAGGTCCTTGTACGAAAGGCAACATTCTCATAGATTCCACAACTTGTATACGTCAACCATGCGAACGCGGTAACTTATATTTCCCCGACGAGAATCGCTGTTACCGGATAGGATCACGAGGTCCGTGTTCTACCAATCGTTTAGTGGCTTTCGATTTCGATACTCGACCTTCGGTGGACGGTATAAGTTATAACGGCGTATGCGCTTGCGCTAAAAAAGACTGTGAGCCGGTGCGCGAGCTCTGTGATCGCTCTAAAGGAATGATTCGATTCAAAGGAGAGTGCCATAAAATGTATACGCAAGGACCTTGCTCGAGAGGTTCTTGGTTAGTGCCTAAGCGTAACGGTAGGGATGAAGTGATTGGAGAAGTCACCAAAGAACGTTTAGGTATTTGCGAATGTATACCGGGTTATGCTAGGAAAGTGAGGACTGTTGGAAATGAGACTGTTACTGTGTGCCTGTCACCAGCCGTAGTTTTAGCGGAATATTTGAATAGGAACCGTACCGACGTTCAAGTTATAAATGTGTAGCTGTAGTATTATTTTTTTTATGTTCAAAATGTGTGATTTGAATAAATTAAGTTTTTTTAAATATATCTGGTTTTTTAATACAAAAGAATACGTTGAGTTTAAAAGAAATTGAAAAAGTCACAGGCAAAGTTTAATTTTGGGGTGGCTTTGAATTGCCTGAACTAGTTATAGTCAAAAAACGATATTCAATACACCAAGGTGGTGAAGACTATTATTATTAACCGAGCACCAAAATGATTTCGCGAGTGGCTTTATCGCCCTGAGCTGAATAAGGTGTGAGGCTTATAAATGTCTTCACCACCATGGTGTATATACAATTTTTTCCACTACTACCCAAATTTAAGACAAAAATAAAAATAATTCACAAACGCACCACGAAAAGCGTTAACCCCGTCTTGGGTGATTCTACCAGCAACGTCAGTATTCATGTCCCAGTTAATTTTTCGAAATATACGTTTTAATGATAGAATAATTCAGTATGTATAAGTTAATTACATTTGTTGTCAATCCTTTTCTAAGCTCTAATTCAATTTTTTTGATACAACTTAACAAAATATTGGAAACATAAGATGAGATATCAGCTCCGTGTCATGTCCCCACATTCAGTATGGCAAGGTAGAATATGAACTAAACATTTGAAAAATTGAAAAAAGTATTTAAAAACTGATTATTCTTATAAAAAACTCTCAAATCCCCAGCGTCAGGTACAATGACTTTGATTTTTCAACAACAATATTCATTTTGGACTAACATTGATTTGTCCCCGTGTTGTAACCTCAGCTCCGTGAACAAAAGCTTGGACTTCATGAAAATCTACTAGATGGCAAAAATGCTTATGTGCAATCGTACACGTGCGTCTGTGTGTTAGTTAATAATGTCATTCATTCGAAGAAAGCGCGTGAAAGTAATCGGTACTGTATTATTTTGGTTATTATTATCTGTAAAGGTGAGAATGTTATTATTCATTCTCAGCTCCGTGTTCACGTATATTTTCAGTCGAGGTATATGTACTTGCATGATACGATGGGGTTTTATTGTTCTTAATAAACTGTAATAATTCGTCAAATATCAAAATCCTAACCTTAAAATTGAAAGTGAAATCAGCGATAAATGTTGAAAAATCTCAGCTCCGTTACCATTTTGTGGTAAAGGAGCTGAGATTCAACTATGGGGCTGATATAGAGTTACGTTCTCGCATATATTATACATATTTTATCCCAATTATGAAAATCACTTAAAGTTCGGAAATGGTTATAGATAGATAGATAAATTAAAAAGCACAAAAGATACTCGAATTAATCCATAAAAGAACTACATCAAACATTTTTGAGCGCGTATCCCAGAAAAAAACTAAGTTATGCTTTATTGGGTGATTTTTTTGAAAGCAAAATATAGAGAAACTTGCCTATGCGAAGAACATGCTAATATGGACCTAATGGTGTCTGAACTGGAAATGTTTAATATCATTGAAGAAGCAGCTCCGTATGATATTGTAAAAAGCTTAACTTGTGAAAATCATACCAATAATAAATGTTTGAAACGGAAATGTAAGAATTGTAACTACAAAGAAATTGGAATATTTGAATTTAAAGAAAACGACATTGCAAAATATGAAAAATGGAAGTGAGAGAAATTTTTTTTATGTTTTTGGTATAGTTAAATATTTGCACACATACCCATCACATGATAAATAATTTTGTCACAATGTAATGAAAATGTATGATAAAATCCATTAAATCTCAGCTCCGTGGCTTTGTCCCAGCAAAAGTTATGAATAATGTGATAAATATTTTGTATTTATTTGGGCCATTTATCTAGCACTATTCATCTCTTCTGGTTTTAACATTTAACTACATAATATGTGTTATTTTCAAATGTAGAAAAAACTAAAATTAGTTTCGTCAAATCTGACGTTGCTGGTAGAATTACCCTCTTCTGACTGACAACTACACTGTCAGTTTTCGATATATTTTGAACGTACTCGTAAATAATTTTACCTTGATAGGTAATTTCGAGCCTGGGTATACAAAATTATGCTGCGCAAGTTTTTGTTGTACTATCCATCCCTCAATTCTCAAAATATTTGAATTTGTTCATTACTGATCTAGGTTAATAATAGAAAAAAATTATTAACCACTGTAATAGAGATATTCAACTTCTCAGTTGGCTGGAAGAAGCAATAATTGTCAACTTCACACCTAGTAGTGGAAAAAATATCCAGCTAGTGATACCTGCTAAATTATGAAATCCTTTAAATATATTTCAATCAATGAACAATGATGTTGGCGCAGTGTGCAGACAATATCATGTGGCAAAATCGTATTCAATGCCAACATATTTATGCAAAACTGAAAATTGACCCCTAACATTATCCGCCTCTGTCTTCATTTATCTTCTGGACATCGTACAGCAGTGTTGTCATAGTTCCTTATCATTCCCAGAGCTGTTTCTTCTTTACAATACAAGGTATCAACTAATGATAAAAATGTATTAACAAAGTAATTTGTTAAAATGATTATAATTACAAGTTTGACAAATTTAGTGCGGCAACACTGTTGGTGATGGAATATGACGTTTGTTCAATCTCTGCGTGATTTACTTTCAGTTCTGTAATTTGTGACATTTGGCTATCCATCCTGTTTGTATTGAACGATTGTCGTCTGTTTGTATGGTTATTGTAGCCGTTTTAGTATTTGTAATATTTTTCAAAAACTTATATAGTATAGTCAAAAGCGCTCTTATCGTGCGGGTTCAAAGGTCTCTAACCATATGTATCAAATCAGAAGACACAGAGGTTACCAAAATGTGAAATTACAAATATTCCCGGAGAAAATAATGATGGTGGATGTTTCCTGCACACTGGTTGACGAATTTCCACTTTTTTATCCATTTTCGAAATAATCTATCAGATTAAGTACCATTTTTTTTGCTTGAGGATGCAAAATACCGTAAAATTGCTTCTTATTATTCATATTGTCACTTTGAATTGTCAAAGTGACATAACTGACATTTAAATAAAAACTTTGCTGGTGAAAGACTTTTTAGAATCGCTGAAAACTAAATACGTATCCTGTATTGCATAAGTCTGTCTTATTCATCTTAGGGATTTTATTTGGAAGTTATGATTAAACGCAAAAAAAAACGGTGAGTATGTGTTTGTTGAATCGTATGACCCGCATGATAAGACAGCATTTGACTATAGCAATATCTTTTTGTGTTAAATTTTCTGCATCCAGCTCCTAGTAGCACCAGGGGGAAAATTTCTCCAAGAAGAAACTAGTTGGAAGACTGTTGAGTCTGATAAAGACTACCATTCCCATCACATAAAAGGTAGAAACAAAAGCACAAAAAGCATAGGATTTGAAGAGTCTGACTAATGGTACCTAGCTCAATCAATAACTCAATGTAACAGCTCTAAGATGTGCCCCAATATAATATTTAGTTGTGCTTACCTGTTCATTAGGCTGAGTCAGAAAAGACACACTTGTCACACGATAATCAAACACTAAAGCGACACTCTGACTAATGGTACCTAGATCAATCAATAACTCAATGTAACAGCTCTAAGATGTGCCACAATATAATATTTAGTTGTGCTTACCTGTTCATTAGGTTGAGTCAGAAAAGACACACTTGTCACACGATAATCAAACACTAAAGCGACACTTTTTTACATTTCCATAAAAAAACATTGACCGCGCACTGCGAGAAAGTTAAAATAACTAAAATTAAGAACTATGCAAACAGTTCTATAATTCGAACACCCTGTATAAGGATATGTATCTGGAAACTATGCACTTCTACATTTATAATAACAAAAGTAAAATACGAGAAAAAAATTTGTTTTTGGGAACGAGTTTTGACATTTTTTGTTAAGCCGGACCTGCATTATCTTTTTGGAGATGCTTTTCATGTATAAAACACCCTGTATCTCGGTTATGAAGTGCAGATGACACATTAAATATAGGTTTTTGGAAGCACCAAAGTGATCCCTATCTACAGTTGAAGTTAGGCCCTTTCCCAATGAAACACCCTGTATAAATATTTAAAATAAGCATTCAATTCCCTTGATCTAATTTCAACAAAACGTTCGAACATTTCATCATTATTGTCAAGTTCGAGCTTGACCAGTTATATAAATATACATTCAGTATTGATCAGAAGAAGAAGTCGATGCAGAATACTTGAAGAAGACTATTCTATATAGTTGAATAGTCACCTACTAGTAATTATTAGCCATCACGTATAAGTATGCTATAAGGTTAGGTACTTATGCATAGTATTAGTTTAGCAAGTAGTGTAATGTATTTAATAAATAAATCAAACATATCCCAGCTCTGGAAGTAGTTGTTTCATTCCTCTTGAGATGATCCGCCAAGTGACCCGCAACACCACCTATTCAGAGGCCCTTTCACACCTATAATCTACCCAATACATCCATCACATGGCGATCTTGCCATGAAGGCTGTTTTTTATAAAACCGATGTTGTAGCTTCTGTCTGAAGTAACCTTTAGGGCCAGTTGTATGTAACGTAGTTAACCAATTGATCAACTGAACCAGGTTCACATGTTGACCATAGTCAAATCAATCAATCGTTGTACGAAAGGTGTTCGTGTTATGGTCAGTTGAACCACGGTCAAATTAATATTTTCATGTTGGTTATCCGAATCTCTAGTAACATTCGAGCATTTTATCAATATTGTTGGTACTAACTTGGAAAATCGTCATAGTTTTTGTATACTGTGAAATCGTTAATCAATGACAGTGTGATGACAGTCAATGATCAAAAGCGTGCTTGGCGTTAAATACCAATATCAGCGTTAAAAACATTTTTGTGTGTTCTCTTTGAAGTGGAAAGAAAGATGGCAGATAAAGAAAACAAGCGTACTCCAAATTTTAGTGCATTTGAAGAATCGACGTTGATTTCTCTAGTTTCTAAGTATAAAAACGTTATAGAGTGTAAGAAAACGGATGCAGAAAGTTCTCGGCATAAGAAAAATTTGTGGCTTCACTTGGCTGAAGAATTTAATTCTATCAGTGCAACTACACAACGAACAAGTGACGTGCTTTTAAATGAGTATAGTAATATTAAAAAAAGAGTCAAGAAAAAGTATGCTGACGAAAAATGTTATGCTCAAGGCACTGGCGGTGGTCCATATAAAAAAATTAAATTGGATGATGTAGATACTTGCAGTGCCTTTTGATATTCTGAATCTATCAAAAAATTCATTTTCCGTCCACTTTTCAAAATTATTTTCTCTTGCTCGAAATATGCGAGCGTTTCTTCTTAAACCTAAAACCCAGTATAAAATCTCCAATAAGGTATAAAAGTCGTATACAAATAAGTAAGTAAACCTTCTTCTACTTCTCTTATCATTTCTAGAAAATCCTCATCATCCATTAATTCTTCAAAATAATCCACGTTTTCCATTGTAAACAATAAAAAGTTGTAAAATTATAGTATATGACAGTCAATTATAAGATTTATGTCACATCAGAATTTGACGTTTATTCCATGAACTTTAGTTAAACCACCATTTTTGGTGGTTCAGTGAATTGCATAGTTAACTCATAAGTTAACCAAAATAATTCTTGACTACGTTTCGTACAACACTCTAATAGCTGTGATCATGGGTTAACCATAGACATTAGGTTACCTATGCTTCATACAACTGGCCCTTAGTCGCTCACCAACACATATACATACTGCTTCAGAAACGTCGAGGTGTTTGGTATAGGAAGGTGTTTTAAAAAAAATGGTACTTACCTAATTCGCCGTTTGAAATCCTTCATCTCCGATTCCATAGCGCTGAGTTGAGTTCTTTTTTCTTTCAACTGATTCTCCAAACGATCTATTTGTTCCGTCTTGTCATCGACAACATTCTAAAACAAGTTATAAAACGTCATTAGATAGCATGGAATAATCGAAACATACGAACTTACCAATAAATCGTCTTTTTCTTTATCTATTTTCGACAATTGAATCTTCATAACTTCCACGTCGCCTTGTAATTTGGCGATTTCTCTTTCGTAGGCCGATGTTTCTCTATGACTAAGATTCATTTTGGAATGTACACTTTGTAGTTCCGTTTCGGCTCTAAGTAGTTGAGACTGAGTATCGGCCACAGCTCTATTAGCTTGATCGTGAAGTATTCTGAAAAATAAAATAATTTGTCAGGTTAATATCTTATTTAAAAACAAAAATTATTTCTTACTTAAGTTGTTCATAATTAGACCTTTGGATGTTAGCGTCGTTTTGAGCTAGCTTCAACTTTTCTTTAAGTCTTTGACATTCGTCTTCTAAATGAGCTATATTCGATCTACTACTTCCTTGGTTAATTACTAAATCTCGTCTTTCATTTTCGAGTTTCATGATATGTTGTTCCATGTCTTGGAACGCCTTTTTCATTTGGTCTTCGTTAAAGTGAGTATTTTCATTGAGAGCCTGGAAAAAAAATATTTTATGTTTAGAATAGGTGTAGGTACCTTATTTTATTTTTTCAATTCAATTTATTAATGGAAGGGATTTTTAGTTTATCAATTATGGTTCTCCCAAGAAATAATTTTTTATTTTCAAGTTACAATGGCTAAATGGTACAAGTGTCGGAAGGAGCATTTGCAGATGATTGTGACTGAAAAGGAAGTTGATTTACAAAAGAATTTTGGAATTGTGCACTGGAACAATATGGTATGAAATTAAATCAAAACAAAACAAAAGTTATGGCAATAGGAAAGGAACATAAAAACATACAGATAGGAGTAGACAATTAGTCCAGTAACTGAAGACCTGAAAATAGGCAAACCTATCAATATATTTGTCCAATAAATTTTTTTGGCATGATTTGTAGGTCTTGACAGGTACTTCAAAGGGAGAAAAAGTTCTCCAAGATTGCCCCTTAGCTAAGGGCCCAAAATGGCCCCTAACGCCCCCCAAAAAACGGTTTCCCACCATTATCTCCCGAAATATGCAATTTGGAAAATTTTTGTTCGGGTAAAAAGTGAAGGTCGTTAAATTATCTACAAAAATGGTCCCATCATTTTTTTCCAGAATGCAATCGTTTTCGAGATAATCGCATCCAAACGTCCCCTCGCTTACGCGGCTGCACTACCTCTATAAATGCTACCGTCTATAAAATTAACTTGTAAACCGGCGGACAAATTCTTCTATAACTCGGTCAAAAATTAATATTTTTCGATGATTTAAAGTTCATTGTAATAGGAATATCCGTAGGTATCAATATGTGTACCTTAAACCCCGTTCTCGC
>CAJUYH010011922.1:0-10552 GCA_910591685.1 Galerucella tenella | reverse complement strand
GAATTGAAAAACTTTTCTTAGACGATATAAATGAAACTGGAGAGGAAGATAAAGTTTGTAGAGGGTTTCGTATTTCATACAAAATAAATAATCCAGTTTTTTTGAAGTTTTAATTTAACCATTGTTAAAAGATCAAAACTTTGGGGATTTTAGAATTAATCAGGGATCTGTAAACTTTCATGAATACTATATCTTTAAGCATTGTTTCGTACCGGACTGGATTTTTTCAAAATTTGTTCTCATAAATTTTACGTCTTTCAAAAACACAGGCAAGATTTTTATCATTGTAGTTATCAACTGCCATCAAAAAACCCCTAATCCAAAATTTGGACGATGCTGCACATTTTGAACAAAGGAAATATCTCGCGATTTAAAATTTTTTCAATACTTGGAAATATCAATAAAAAATTCACAACTATACGTAAAATTTTTCCCTGAATGGATTGGTGGTCGTTAGAACGTTCTGTTGCTAATTATTTGAAGGTGAAAGAATGATTTTATTGAATAACTTAGTCGACTCCAAATTTAGGTTCAAATATTCAAACGCGCCAAATAATAAATAATGAATATTAATTAGGGAAACAATATTCGTTAATAAATAATTTAAACCATAATATAATGTCGTATAGTTAACAGATTAATTGAAATTTTAACACAGTTTTGTAATTTACAGGAAATATAATTACTATTATGTGAAATATGTGATGCAGTTTCTGTTATTATTAATCATTAATATTCCAGTATAATCATAAATGTAGTTAAAACAATACACATTCGTTTGAGTTATAGTGAGATCTCTATAGAAAAAATAAATGTTTAAAACACATTACTGGAAAACATTCTGTTTGTCCGCTAGCAATTTATACGCTATATTTGTGTGTCTCTAGTACTTGTTAAACTACAATTTTGACAAATACTGCATTTAAAATAAATGCAACTCGCTAATCGATAACATGATAGCTTTAAAACACAACTTTTTATCGCCTTTCGGGCTTTCTTTCTAGGATTCAAGACAAACGTTAAGGGCTAAACTCAGACGGACCACAGCGACGCGACTACATTGTGTTTTTGTTGTCGTCATCTGTTGTGTCCTGGAAGAAATGGAAATAAGGAAGATACTCCGAGATGAAAGGGACCAGGCCGAAAAGAAGCAGAAGAAGCGAAAGAAGCCGCAGAAGAGATGAGGAAAACCATCCAGCGCATGGAAGAGGAAATGACCGAACTAAGAAAAGCCATGGAGAGCATGGCAAAAGCAATGGAAGAAATGCAAGAGGAGAAGAGAAGCCGAAACCGCTCAGAAAGCGTCCGCAGAAAGACGCAGAGGACAGAATCCCCAAGAAAAAACGAAAAGAGTGAAGCAGAGGAGATTGTTTTCACGGAAGTGATATCCATCAGGCAAATACAAAAAAAAAGAAGCCGCCGCCCGAAGGAAAGCCAACGAGGAAGCGATGGTGGACGAGGCCATCCGCGAAAACAAGGAGACAACGACGACGCGCCGACCACCACCCGTCATTCTGCGGAGCATCCACCACTGGAGCTCCGTAAGAAAGGAAATCGAGAAAAGAAACATAAAGACGAGGTTCATAACAATCCGGGAAAGACTCGGAGTGAAAATACCCTGCGACGGACCAGAGGACTACAGGAACCTCACAAGGTACCTGAGAGAAGAGAGAAAAGAAGTGGAGTGGTATACGTATATGCCACAAGAAGAAAGGATGGCAAGGATCGTCATTCGAGGACTAACGCACTACGAGGACACCAAGGAAATCAAGGAAGAAATCGAAAGACAAGGAGTAAGTATAAAACGACTAACCCAACTTCATTCCAGATTCGGAGAGGGAAGACCGCTACCCATCTACCTGGTGGAGCTGGAGCCTGAAGAAAAAGAAAAAATCCGGAAAATCTAACACATCCAGAGCGTGAGGATCAAGTGGGAAGAACAAAGGAGATGAAAGGGGCCGACGCAGTGCTACAACTGCCAAGGCTTCCACCACGGACAGACGACGTGTAACGTAAACACGAATTGCGTGAAGTGCGGAGGACCACACCGATCCAACGACTGCCCACGACCGAAGACCAAGCCGGCCACCTGCGCAAACTGCCAGGGAGAACACCCGGCAAACTACAAAGGATGTCCAAAAGCCCCAAACAACCAGAAGACAAGGACAACTGCAACAGCTGTAAAGAAGACAGGAGTCAGCTACGCCCAAGCCGCAGCTAACAAGAAAACAACGACGACAACAACAAAACAACAGATCCTCGAACAGGTGACAAAGCTGTTAGCTCAGCTAATGACTTAAAGTCGCTTGTAAGAGATCGGAAGAAAAGAGGACACACTCTATAAGGGTGTTTCCAGCCGAAATTTCCGGCTGAGGACGCACTTTGTAGAGGCAGCGCAAACACACACAACAGAAGACACAGACACAACGGAAGACCGCCGAAGAAAAAACCACCGAGGTTACACGGCCAAAGAGAAGACGGCTCGCCCCCAGCTGCTAGCCCTTTTAGCTAGGGACGACATGTACGCCGAAACGCGAACTATGATGATGAGACCCATCGGATAAGATGGGGGGATGTGGTGGAAGTCCTCCCCGGAGATGTACCTCGCTTAGAGAGGAACATCCCGGGTGGGACGGGCTCATCAAGGTTGTGTGTGTGTGTGTATCTGTTGTTGAAGACGACTTCAATCAACGACAATGGTATTCGGTAGTGTTCATTAGTTTCAGTATGGAGAAACGAGGAGTGGCCAGTTATCGCATAGCGAAGGCGGTCTGTCGTCCATGTGTTTTACATTTTGAACCACCAACAACGACAATTTTGTTGGTGATACCGTCCACAGGTAGCGACCGCCTCTGAAATCAACTACAAGAAATCATTCGTTTGAGTACTGCTCTAATTCTATTGTATTTTTAATATAACCACGACCTCCGCCCACTAACAACCACATTTATGAAGTTGTCGTGATGCGTCGCTATGGTCCGTCTGAGTTAAGCCTAATGGTATTTATGATGATTCAACGATTCCAATCAATCATTAGATGTATTTTTCCAAATATAAGTTGTGTTTTCCTCACTGAAATTGGAAGGGAACAAACAAAATGCATGCTTCTAAGCTTTACCTAAATAGAAATATGTAGATATATCAAGATCTCAACCTATTAGGTACACTTAGTTAGGGAGGCGAATAGGGGATTTTTTGGGAATACTCGAGCGTGGCAGTCGAAGATATGAGTGATACCTTAGACCTAATAGAACAACTTTGGAAAGTATTGAAACTATATGTAGTGACGCACGCCTAGGATAGACGATCAGATTAGTTGAAATAATCGAAAATCTGAAATACTCGAGCGCATCAGATTAAGATATTGGGGGTTGATTTTAGACTAAATTCAACTAATCTGACGATAAGTCCTTTACGCCGCCGAATTATAGGGTCGCGAACTTGTAAAAAAAACGTTAATCCAGCATTCTCAAGGGTTTTTTTTATTTTTAATTTGGGGAATATAATCTAGAATTTACTAAAACTACAAAATCTGCCGGTTTTCGCATGACCGGATGTGTGGAGGAGCCATTTAGTCTTCCGAAAAACGCGTTGCGGCATATAAGTCTCAAACGATACATTTTACAAAAAAAAGTTTAAATAAAAAAAGGTAATTTCATATTACACATAAAAGGTTTCTTTACATTTTTGTCCAAAGTTAAAACTTTTGGACTTAAAGCATCATGAAATCTCAAACTCCCTCGAAAACGGAGGGTGTTAAAAAATTTATATGGAACCACTATGATTAAATTATGTAACTTTCATTATATTATCTCAAATTTATTTTTTCTGAAGCTTCTCGTCAGGACTCTCTCGTGGACTCGGAAAAAGTTACGCGTATCTGTATACAAAAGTATTATTAACATGTACAGTTTCATTTATTTATATCATTCAATAGCCTGTTAAACCTCAAATTATTTTTTGGACGTACCGTAAGAAAAACGAAGTGAAGAATTGAAGCAAAAAAGAGGAATGTGCCATGAACATGTATTACAGAACTTTTTCGGTCAGATTAAGAGAACCCACCAAAATATTTGTCAGATTAAGAAAATATGCTTTCAGGATACCGAGATAAACCTCCCCTATGAAAATCTGACGCGCTCGAGTATTTCAAAAGAACTTTTTTTTCGCATTTTCAAAAATTTGTCGTAACTCGCCGAAGTCGTCAGTTTTTTTAAAGGGAGCTTCCTTGGGGCCCACTTAACACCCCTTCCGAAAATCTGACGCGCTCGAGTAAATTTTTTTTTTGGATTTTTGACTACTTTATATGCCTACCCCCACCACGTAAACTGGCAGATTAGTATACCGTTGTTATCAGAGGCACTTAAGGCATACGTGGTATGAATATATGACGCGCTCGAGAATGCCCAAGTAACTGTTTTTTTTACATTTTTGAAAAACTGTACACACCATACCCACCGCTAAAATAGTTTTTACCATACGAGCTTTTCTTTTCGAAATTACTTCATCATTCGATTGGCAACCCTCCAACTTTTTAAAGTAGCACATGTACATTGACCAAACCATCGAAGCTAATGAAAGGTAAGGTGGGCCTTGGGGAGTCGAATCCCTTTTCCACTGTAGTTGAGCGAGGATTTAGGCCACAGAGTTGTAATGCCGGAAAAACAAACTTTGGAATTGAAGTAACTAAACTCGTCATGTTGGATTCTTTAATTTCGGTTATAGGTACATGATGGATCGTGTTTAGTAAAATGCAGTGTCCGGTTCTGTACGAAATAAAGAGATTGGAATAAAGTGCCGATTTTCCCTGTTGGTCAGCGAGTTAATCAGCGATGAATGGAGAATCGGAAAATTCCGGATTTTCCAATAGGAAGGAAATAGTAGAAATAAATTTTTTAAATTGGCGATGACTCTGCAAGAACGTTTTTCTGTTTCAAAAGTTTGATCTGGTTTAATGAACCGAATATTAAAGTGGTAAAAAAAAGATTTAATCGATTAACAAAGACTGAAGCAAAACATGCACACTGAATATCGTTCACGCAAATTGGAAAATTAACTTTTAATCTGGAAATGAACGAAAAATTGTTTGAGCATCATGAAAAAGTGATTGTGACCGGATGTGATTAGAGCTTTCTACAACAATAAAAGCAATTGATCGAATCTGATAGTTACTAGTACAAATGGAAAAGAAAAATTAGGATGATAATAATGAAAGGAAATAAAAATAAACAAAAAAAACATAGCAAGTAGGCCAGTCGGTATGGGTCATTTTAGAGCAAAAGTACAAGTAATTAGCAATACAGCTGATTTTTTTTATAAGTACCTTGAAGTATGTCAATTGTCCAGTTTTGGTGTTGACGGCACCAATTTAGCCGGTCAGTTTTCTTTTGCCTGGACAACTCTGGAACCCGTATCTGCCTCCTGCTGTACAACCCTCGAGCACGAAGTCTTCTTCGTATAGTTTCAACTGAAACATTTGAGTTTCTTCTAGCAATTTGGCACACAAAGCGGTTCTGTTGTTCAGTTGTAACTCTTTGACGACTTTATCTAGGCCTATTTTTGAGAGTTCCAAGTTCCAAATACCTCAAATAACGTTTTTGATACAACACCCTGGGTTACGCCTACTACCTCTGCTACGTCTCTTTGTGACATTCCTTGTTCAATTAGAGCAGCAATTTTTCCCCTCTGCACATATGTTAGTCAACATAAGGCATTATTATAATCCATGGACCGAAATAAAATTACAGTAGGAGTAACGTGATTTTATTACTGAACACAAAATTTGGAAGATTGTAATTAATGTGCAGTCGTTTATTTTAGGTTATCATGCTCATTAACAGCAAAAAACCTTAACTTCGACTATCATACCCAGTTTTTTCCCTACGAAATATTTTAGTCACAAATACTGAGTGATTACATACCGGGTGGTGACTCGACCTTAGGACCATAGGATTTTGACATGGAAATCAGAAAATCCTAAATATTTGCTTCCCAGAAAAAGAGAACCTAATGAAGTTTTGTGTGGACGTAAAGTACATTATTTCTGACAATATTGCCTTAAAATAATCTATGTTTAATAGCAAATAAGTTTAAGAATTGAGAAAATAAATTTAAAAAAACAACCTGTCATTAAAGTACATGAATTCGACAATATGCCGTCGGAGTAGTTTATAGCGCGTGTTTTAAAGTTACCGTGGCAACATCAACAACTCGAAAAACAAAGTCTAAATCTATGGTCTAAATCATGGACGTATAAATTTATACGTCCATGGTCTAAATCATGTCTAAATGACAATTATTTCATCATTGATCTGACAGGAGTAGTTTGTAACGTAAACATTTTTATTCGAATAATATTTAACAATCTCAAATTTATAAATTAAAATGGAAAATGTCGTGGGTATTGCTTGGAATATTATTATTTCGATTTTTCGAATCTTAGGAAATGTTATTCAAATTAGTACTATTGACATTCACAGAGCTCAATAAGGTTGAACTTCTATCAAAATACAAATTAGTTTATGTTTTTCTCATTTCCATGACAACGCAAGGTATACATCATATACATCACGAATTCAACCATTTGACATTTAGTTCTTATTTACATCTATGGTTTCCATTTCTTGTTGTTGTAGTAGTTATAGACCAGTATTTATAATTTCAAAGTGCACCAATAAAAAGAATAGCGTAAAGTATTCGTGGATAACTGGTCTTTGAAACACTTGCTCTATTTCGAGAAAAATCGCACGTGTTTTAAAGACCTCAATATCCACTAATAGGTACTTTAATATACTATTATAATGTACTCCGCCGCGCTTCAGAAAATAAAGTCGCGCGGATGCGGAACACATACTTAGTTTGCCGAATTTTTTCCGGACTAACCATTGCTCGGACGAAAGAAGCGCTAGACACCTTTTATGCTGCAAAACACTTCCCTACACGGTGGTATTTTTTATTTTTCTCTACCCTCCTCCCATCGCGAAATATTGGAAAATTTCGAAAAAAAAAGTTTTCTGATTTGTTTTTTCTAATTTAGGAAATCGATACACTTTTTTTAAAACTTATCTACATACTTAAGGGTACTCATGAAAAAAAATCAGCCGTATTGCTAATTACTTGTAGTTTTTACCCCTATCGTCTGGCCTAAAGGTGAAATATTTAGAAAGACTTGCTTCTCATATTATTGTGGAACTATTTTGGCATAAATAGAATAAGCAATTCAGTCCAATTAGTTCGATATGAAATAAATTTCAAGTGTTTTCAATTTTAAAAAGTCCATAGTATGAATTTTCATGCACAAAGAATACGCAAAACTTTTTTTTTCCAACAAAGAATGACCTAATAGTCTTACATAGCCACGTATCACTCTAATAGTGAACCCATCCTTCGCTTTGCTTTTCTCTCTATTCTGCTCCTACCCAAAATTTACTCTCTGGAGATTAATTTTCTTACTACTATTATCATTTTTTATGACCTCTGGTGTCGGTTTGGGGTTCGCTATCTTCCACAGAGCCGAATTCAAATAATTCCAATATCCAGATTGTCAATTTTTAAACTCAAGCAATGGAGTTTGTTTCGCAAACAGAAGAATATTGTCAAAAAAATGACAAAACAGTTTCCAGGGTAGAGAGGCGACGATAACATCGGGTGCTGTTATAACTCGACCCACCGAGGTTAGTATACTATTTTATCCACAACCACAATTCTTTAATGATTATATTTGTATTAGCTTCATTTTTCCTGAGTACTAAAACCAATTTTCAGTTGCAAAATCCTTTGTAATACGGCGTAATATTTATTCCAAAACCAGGTATAATATCTTTTTAGTGCAGCACCGACAATATTCGATGTTTTTCAACCCGTTTCTTTCCTCTACAGCTTCTGACTTTTATCTTAAGATTATCTCGAAATATTTTAGATATTCTTTCACCAAATATCTTTTTCTACTTTAACCCACTTTCCCGCACGCATTTTAGCTTTGAAAGTGTTTCCCGCACTAGTGCGGGAAAGTAAAATTATGCAAATTTTGACCTTATTACATAGTTTTTTACTTCGGAAGTTATAACTATTCTTACACCAGGTGAATAAATAGTCCATCAAATAAAATCTACATGTTTTCTAGCTTTTTGTTGCATTTTTAATTTTCTGAAAATATAAAATAATGAAAATATTTTGATGTGACCTTATAAACACTTATAAACACCTATCAAACCATCCGGGCTCGATATAAGAAAAATTATATCAAATGAAATTATTTCATCTACAAATGACTTAAAATTGTTGCCGTCACCTTCATCGTCGTCTTTATGTGACCTGCAAACGATGCCATCCTCATCAACGTCATTCACTCACCAGTTAACACCAAATAACTCCACTGGACCGGCAATTTTAAGTAATTCACAGAATGCAACAAATTGTGTTTCTAATAATAATATTTATAATAATAATTGATAATAATCATAATAGTTTTTGGTCTAAGTTTTTTATATGTGTATTAAAATAAAATAAATTTTGAAAAATGGGTTGATATACTTTTTTGTATATACGGTCGTAGAAAAAATAATGCTCCTAACTCATGCGTAAAGTGTCTTTCCCGCCCTTGACAGCTTGCCCGAACTCCGCTTCGCGTCGTTCGGGTCAACTGCAGTCGCGTGCGGGAAAGTATCACTTTCCGCACTTGTTAGGAAAATAACTATTCTAGTGCAGAACCTACAATTTTCGATGTTTTTCAGCCCGTTTCAAGCCGTTACTACAGCTTCCGACATTTTTTCTTAAGATTATCTCGCAAAATTTCAGATATTATTTCACCAAATATCTTTATACTGATCCTGCTTTCTTCAGTGACTAAACGAATTAGTGGTTTTATTGCATTGCAATGATGGTAGAAGGTTTGTATTATCAAAAAAAGGTGTCACAAAGGTCCTTTTACGAGCTAATTGTAAGTGTTATGTCCTGGCGAAATTACATCAAGACGATATTAAGGTTTTATTTTTGCTAAGGTTCTATAATTCAATACACAAAGAAGCTATAATTTGAACTAATACAGTTAAATCGATATTTTGTATTATACACATACACACATTCAAATTCAATTTTCTTGTTTGGGATTGTAGCTAATTACAATTAGGAAGTTTAAAGTAAATGCAGTTCACTGTAACTACAGCTATTCACATCGTTTCCTCGGGTTTTGTAGAATATTGAATTGTTAGGAAGTCAGCGAAACGCAATTCTGGATGCAAGAAATCCGATTACGTTTCATATCATTTTCTATTTAACTATACTGCACTGTCTGCTTAACATTTCGCGATATTCTGATTTCCCCGTTTTCTTTGTAGCGAGTAATCAGATCGAAGTGTATACGGGATGCACACAAGATAAGAGACAGATAGGTGTATCCATTTATAGAAGATCATATCTGGTTTACATCGTTTCAGCAGCTGAAGTTGAATCAAAAATACCAAAAAACACGACCAGGTACAAGTCTATTCTTTGAAAAATACCCAGTGAAAACAAACAAACTTCTCTAAAAACAAACTGCAAACCCAAAAGACTTCTATGCCTCTAATGGAAACACCTATAAATCCTCCAAAACATATAAGTCCATTGGATATTGAAAAATTCTTAGCCTACTGTAGAACCAAAGAAAATTTCTATGTCAAAATATTTTATCACTCAACCTATTCTCCTCTTAATTGGATACATTCATTGTAGCAAACCTGCAACGTCTCTAGACCTTTCAAAAATATGTTTCTTCTTGCTCTGCAAACCAGACCTCCACAGCTTTAATTACCTCCTCGCTGGAAGGAAATTCACGACCGTTTAAACTTTTTTTCAGTAGAGGAAAGAGATGATAGTTAGACGGAGCCAAATCTGGTGGATAAGGGAGGTGTTCTAGTAATTCAAACCCTAAATCACGAATTTTTTGCATGGCAACATGAGATTTGTGTGCAGGGGCGTTATCCAAAAAATCAATCATGATTACTTCATGGCAATCCCAAAAAACTTAATCAAGAACTTTTCCAGCAGATTTTTGGACACGAAACTTCTTAGGTCTTGGAGAGGACGAAGGACATTGATTGGTATTAAGCATATATTCGTAAATCTGCTCACCTCTTAACCCTTTTAAATACAGGTACTTGATGATGGCTCGATACTCCAATTTTTCGATTTTCACAATTTCGGTGGACATATTTTTTCTTTTCATTTATTGCGTAAAGGTGAGATTATACAGCAAATAAAATAAAATAAGTAACTAATTAAAATAAGTTAAGAGTTAAGGACAAAAAAACATTGATTATAGAGATGAATAAAATAAAATAAGAAGTAAGAGTAAACCAATCAAATTGCAGCTTTTTGACAATAACTTTGTTTGTGTTTTGTGCAAGCTTAGTGAATTCCACTTTTTGTTTTGGCTACATTTTTGTTTTGGCTCAATGAGGGGTGAGAATGTTGTGTATGTGAAAGTTTTTCGTTTGAGCTATTTTAAATATCAGAAATGTGGTCTCATGATCAAGCACTTCGTTAGGTTACATGAAGAATAATTGGAACCTCA
>CAJUYH010011921.1:0-10552 GCA_910591685.1 Galerucella tenella | reverse complement strand
TCAGAATTCAGAATATATAAATCTGAGGTATATTTCATAGCATTTTATTATGACAAAGTAAACAGCACATATAGAACAAATCCACTTATTATTTATTATATTTAAATTGAAGGTACACCCTGAAGCATCATAAAAGTTAATTCTTGAAGTCAAAGGAGATCCAACAATAATTTGCTATAAATAAATCGCAAGAAAACTATTATCGAGCCGTAATAGGGAGAAGCGTGACACTGACAGATGATCATTTTCGAGTAATTTCAAACTCAAAATACTTTACCAGACGCATATGTCACTTTACCAGACGCATATGTCACTTTACCAGACGCATATGTCATTTTACCAGTCGCATATGTCATTTTACCAGTCGCATATGTAAACTTTTTGTTTACTTCCGGAAATCAATCTGATAATTGACGGTTTTACTGACGGTTGGCGATAAAAATAATTATTAATCATCAAGTCCTCCTGTATATTAGGGTGACAGTCACTGAGACCTAAAAGATCTATTGTGCCTCTTAACATCTACCAAGCTTCTGAGGAAAGTCTCAGGGACTAGTAGCTCCTTTACTCCTACTTCCCGGAGGAATTTTAGGAGGAGGAGGTAGATGTCCTCTTCTATCCAATAATCTTCTAGGTCTTGTGCTCTAGGATTCTGGATTGCTGTGCAATTCGCAACTTTGTGATAGAGGCTTCTTCTTCTTCGAAACAGAATCTACATTCTTTTTTCTCCACTATTCTCAGCATTTCCAGGTGCGCCTTCTATTTGCTCTAAAATCCACAGTAAAGTGATTCGCCTATTTATTTGACTTTGCCTAGGCATTCCCAGATCAATTTTGGAGCTCGGTGCTTTAATAGCTGCATTGAGTTGGACAAACTTTCTTATGTTGTGAACTTCCGCTAGAAGGATACTTGGGGGTTTCAGAGTGCTTGGTTCCTGGCACATACACTCTTATTCCAGTTCTGCTTTTGAACCATCTGTCTACCATTTGAATGGCATTCTTTTCATATCTGGTAATGGTATTTTGATCCCATTTCTTTTTGTTGCTTAATTCCGTAACAAAGTTTTTTAAAAATTTATACTTATTCATCATACCGTCTTGTGTCATGTCCCAGGTTTTCTGATTGTTTGGGAAATATACAGGCACAGTAATAAGTATAGCCTTGAAAATTTGAGGACCAAGTGACACCTACGGCCTAACGACTTCGACAATTGCGGAACTAGCCAAACGTTACTCCCATGCTCGATCCCTTGAGAGATGGGATGTAATCAAAGGATGCAGTCTTGCCGGGATCACTCTAGCCGACCCTGGGAAGCTGGCGTCGAATAAATATTTGGCGATAACCAGGAAAAACCTACGTTTAATAGTAGGATTTCTGACTGGCCACTGTCAACTAGGGCAACACCTCCATACTAGGGGGCTAGTGGACACACCTCTATGTAGGATGTGTGAACAGGAAGATGAAACTGTCAGGCATGTCTTGTGCGAGTGTCCGGAGTTATCGTCAAAAAGAGAGTGTGTGTTCGGTGAGTCTTGGTCTACAGCTGCCGATATAAAGGAGATGTCTCCTAGTGACCTGCACAACCTTCCTGGGAAGGACGGGATGGACGACGACCTGGGTGGACAACTCCTCGGGAGGATGTACAATGGGTCACATGTGGCTTAAGTGGTGTGAGCCTACACTCAGATACAGAGGAATATAGCCAAATGTACCACTATAGAATTTTATTTCGAACGCTTACTAAATCTTACAAGGCAATCATCCCATCGGTAACACTCTGAATGTTGTTTTGGCTATAAGGTTATGAAGGTAATGAATATAAATTTTTGTTTTCTATCTACGATTTGTTGTGTATAGAATTAGCAGCTTGAAAACAAGTTTTATTACAAATAAAATATTGTGAATATGCTAGTTGGTGTCTATTTAAGCAAATATTTATATCGAATATCATTAATTACCGGAATAAACCTTGCAATTATCATACTTTGTGTTGATTATTATATTATTTATTATGTAAAGTTTTGTTTTGTTTGTAATTTATCGTTTCTATGAGATAATTAATATTTATTATGGTCAATATGTTGTAAAAACAGACGGAATTTTTTTGTTGGTGATTGTGATTTATTAAATTTTGCTACATTCTTGTTATACTTAAATAATTTTTGTGCAAGAATGTCTTTTTTTTCAAAAACTCTCGATTTTATCTTGTATTCATCTTATAATAATCATAAGTTCAATTCAATCATCCACCTTTTAACCACTTACTTATTCTACAATGTATTTAAGTCTGAATCGCCTTCGATGTGCGAACTAAACTCAACTGACTGCATTCTTTATATGCTAAATAGCCCTGAATACAAAATGATCTCGTACAAATAGCTACAAATTGTTCTCAACTGTTCTACAACTTTATTTAGTGACTTCGGTATATTCGCGTCTTTGTACTTTGCTTAACTGATTATTTTTTCAACATTCAATGGTTAAATAATCAATAAATATTTTGCTCAGGCTTGAATAATAATTTTTGTATAAAAATTCCTTAAATCGAACATTACTGAGCCATAAATACATTGATATGAACTCATAGTTCTATCTATCTACACCAAAATTACAGTACCAACTATAACTTATGCCAGTCAGAACTGGGTACTGCAGAAAAAGCACGAAACAAAGATAAATGCAATGGAAATGAAACGCTTGAGGAAAATTGCAGGTGAAACGGAATGGGACAAAGTAAGGAACGAAGAAATCAGAAGCATAACTAATCTAGTAAGAATGAAGCAAGATAGAATTGTGAGAAAAGTTATGGAAATGGGAATATCAAGAAAAAGACAAAGAGGAAGACCAAGGAGGAAATGGATAAATCAGATTGAAGAAATTGGAAATAACAAAGGAAAAACATTAGGAGAAATGAAGGCATTAGCTAGGGACAGGATAGAAAGGAAAGAATGGGTACAGAAAGAGCTCCAATCCAACGCCTGAGAAAGCATGAGGATAAGAGAAAGAAATAAAGAAAGAAAGAATAAAGATTGTTAGATATAAAGATTGAAAACATCGTTGATAGTTCTTGTATATAATGCAATTGTGAATAATACACTTCCCTATCTGGGTTATGTCCTTCATAACCATTTCATCAAAATTTATATACCATAATCCACATATTTCAACACTTATAAAGAACTTTTAAGTTGAAACTGAAGATTATTAAGTTTATTAAAATGATGAACAATGAAATACTGCAAGCGCCACAAGTGATGGCGTGCCCGCCCCCATGCGCACAAACTCATTTTCAATGTTACCGCTTCCCACTACAGCTCTTGCAAGACATATAAATGCTCTGTACAGAGGCGTATCATTAGTTGTCTTCCAATTCTGTTGGCATTTGGCATTGTCTGAATAATTTTTGTACAACACTGACCAGCTTATCGTAAACCAGTAGTAATTTAATTGGGAGAGTATATACCGTTTGGCGCTTGCAGTAGAATAATTGAAACAAAGTAATCATATCTATAATTAAATAACAACAATTGCAAAATAAAATAACCAGCACAAAATTTTTCCCAATCCTCTAATATTGATTGTTTTTTATTTTATTTCAGGTCCGGATATACCTGGATTTCTCCTTCAACCTTTTAGAAAACCAAAGAGAATAAGGACTGCGTTTAGTCCTTCGCAGCTACTCAAATTAGAACATGCTTTCGAAAAGAACCATTACGTGGTTGGGGCCGAAAGAAAACAATTGGCACAATCATTATCCTTAACAGAAACACAGGTAAATATTTAAAAATATCTAATTCGATTATTTTTTAATAAGCATTCGTTACGTGAAGGAATATTTTAAATCCTTTGAAGTCTTATAAAGTGAATTTATCAAATTTTCAAACTTATACGAGTCCAACGTGTGGTCCAGTGTATTTAGAACAAAATCACCCGAATAGAGGAAGTTTTGGAGCACAACAGATATCGAGATGCGGTTTTCTGCATTGTTCCCAGTGTTTCCAATGTTTTCAGGTCCCATAAAAGACTGGAAAAAATGTGGGTTAGCACTTTTTGAAAAACGCATTTTCCAATTGCATCATTAGTTGCACCATTATGGGAACGGTTGGAAGCTCGAAAAAATCACTCGGAAATCGTTACACGGGCATTAGAATTACCCGGGGGTGCACGGGGGTGGCTATGTGGGGGTGCGCGACGGGTAAATTGGGGAGGAATGGCAGCGTGCATGAAAGTTGCTCCAAATTCGTCACTTGTGGGTTTTTCGGGAATGCTGAATTCAATTCTGACATTGGAATTACCCAGGGCGCTCAGGGGGGAAAGCTCAGTCCTGTCACCATGACCCAGGAAGCCGGTCCCGAGGAAATTTTGAGCAAAATTTCGTGTTCTTGTCAAACTGACTGTGGCACGAGGTGCCAGTCCCAGTCCCAGTCTTTTCTGGGACCTTCCTGAACACAATGCAGAAAACTGCATCTCGATATCTGTTGTGCTCCAAAACTTCCTCTATTTTTCCTAAATGCCCTTGATTAGTGAGTGCGATGGCAGGGACGAGCCTTTATCTTATATAGGAGGTAGGATGTCAAGGGTACATATATATGTCGAGCTTTATTCTTGTGGATCTAGGTTGGGTTAGGCCTGTAGTGAGTGGCCCTCCAATGTGGCTCTCACGTATTCAGATTTCACCAAACAAATTCAGCTTAGTTCATTTGGTGTATGATATTTCAGGTCCGGGGGCGAAAGAGAGACCCTGCCAAAGATCAGATACCTGATTGGAGCCGCGGTGGGGCAGGCACAAATTATATGCTCTGCTGTTTAATCATCTTCCAGACAAAGACTGCAAGTCGGATCTTCCGACAGTCCAAGTTTTAACATATGATGATTCAGATGACAATGGCCTGTTAGACAACGTAGGTCATGCCTGCTATAATATAACTTTTGTTTGGAGACATTCTTCGGAGGATGTATAAAAGGCTTTGAATGAACCAATCCTGGTAAATTATGCCAGAAGTCTGAAGCTTTGTAGATAATTTCCAGGACTTTTCGAATATTTGCGTAGATTTAAAATTGTTTTTCTCCAAATCCAGAGTGAAACTATTAAACTGACGAGTGTTAAAAAATGTTACATTGTGTCCTTAAGCTGATCTCACGTTAGAAATCTTCCGTCAATCGATAAAAATGCGCGCGCAACGTAAAGTAAACTATCAATTTCACGGTAACAGGGATGGGGTTTATCATTACAAAAAACCCGACGGGGGTATCATCGTCGGGTCTATCGGGAAGGGATTGAAGGGACAATTACATGGAAAGACGATGAATGTTATTGGCGCAGGGGGAATTCGAACCGTTTAACGCCATCTTGCCGGGAGATGACGCCGTCCCTCTATTGTTTGTGTATGCGATTACTTCGGATGGGGCGAGTTGAATGCGGAGGGTGGATGAATTAGTTCATCTGCTTTTTAACTGGTAAATGGGGTTCATGAATTGGAGGATAAAATGCTCGGTGACAATAAAGTTCGAACAAAAGTTATAATTATAGATAAACAAAATTTAATTGTTCAGTATTTTTATTGTATTAATTTTTATATGAGATCAAAAGGATTACGGTATATAACTCTCGTTATACTAGATCTCTTCATTTCCAGCCAAGTTTTCCGTTACTCTTGAAGTACTGCAGGAGACTTTCGGCTTCATTATATTGTATGTAATTTCACTTACAACTTCTTATCTATTATTGACGCTCTCCGCTACATAACTTTACGCAATAGTTGCAGATATCCATTTGTCATGTCTTGAGAGCTTTTTTTTTAAAGGAGCCGTCCCTTCGCCATCTCCACCTCAGCTTCCTGGGCTTATTGTGGATAGCCCTAGTGTTCTAACTACAGTCTATTCAGCCAATCCGTATGTATTAGCTCATACAGGTTCTTTGCTGGTTGGTTATAGAAGTCTTCTGGAGTCATTTGGGGTCTACCATACAGTTTCTGCCTCCTGTGGTCCAGCGTCTCACAGTTGCATAGTGTATGCAGAGCTGTTTCGATATCCTTTTTGCATCTATGCAGCATGTTAGGTCACCGCTATACAGTCCTTTTTTGTTCAGGTGCTCCTTTTTGCGTGAGTAGCCCCGTTATGGTGCGTAGTTTGTTCCTGCTCATTGAGAGCAGTTCTTTCGCTACTTTTCCTGATGGTTCTTCCATGAATTTCATGAGTTCATCAGGGTTGACGATCCTGCTCTTGCGAGTCAGTCAGCTTTTTCATTGCCAGCGATTCCTTTGTGACCTGGGACCCACTCCAGTGTACACTGTTCCGAGTCGCCAGTCTTCTAAGTTCTTCGCCGCATTCCCATACCAGCCGATATGTTACCTTAGAGCTCTGAAGTTCTTTAAGGGCAGCTTGACTGTCACTGTAACTGTAACTTTACGCAATAGTTGCAGATATCCATTTGTCATGTGGCTTGATAGCTAATGAAGAAGCAAGAGACTACGTTTCAAATAAGAAGAAGCCACGTATAGTTTGTCATCTGTCTTGCGCAGAAATCAAAATCGGTGTTGATTATCTTGTAACGACAGTTACAAACATCGCCAATTGAAGTATTATCATATACCAGTGCCTATTGTATGTGAATCTATCCTGAAAATGGTCAAATAGTTCCCAAATATGTATTATTTAAGCTTCACATATGATAAATACATGTTTAATATTGTTATTTTGTGATAACCTACAAAATGTGAAGATTTTACGCTACTGATTTGAATTGTCAATGTCAATTACACAAAATGGCGCTGGTTTTGACAAGTTCGCGCATACGACTGCAGCTTCAAATGGCTTCTTTTTAAGTGAAACGGAGTCTTAATATTACTAAAATTTCTTATAATACCTATAAATAACTATTTATTAAGATCAACATTTCAAATAAATTATAATAAAAACGACCTCTATAAAATAGAAAACGTCACATAACAGCGGCTTTCATTTTAATCTTAAACCCATCATCCATTGCGGCAGCTTCAAATTTCAGATGATATCACCTCCGAGAAAGGTGAACTTCAATCGAGTTATAATAATTGACGAAATGCTCTGTGGCATTTAGAAAACTGATGAGGTTAATTAAAGTTATCCCCTCGTCGATCTCTTCTTCTTCTTTTTTTTCTGTTTCTATCAGTCATCGAGCACCGTCTCGTCAGTAACCATGTCCGTAACAGCTTCGCTAAGTAGAATGCCACAAGATAACCTTTTGATATTCACCTGGTTGCGGTTTTTTTTATTGTAGAAAGCAACTTTAACGACATACAAGGTATTTTACAAAAGTTTATAAAACAAGAGGGAAACCATTAGGTAAATTGTGAGGATAAAATGATATGGAAGAAATAAAGTTTTTATACAGTTTATTATACTGCGATAATACTTCATTGTTTCAAGCTCACGTGGTTTGTTGTCAGATTTTTCGCAGTTGGAGGTGATGACAGAAAGGCTATAATAACAAGAGCAGAGTAAGACTGGCAATACTATCGACAACAAAGAAATAGAGTAGTTCAACTGATAAGACAACAAAAAAGGTACTAATATCAAGCAAAATCGACGAGGTCAAAGGGGACTCAAATGAAATATGGAAATGTATAAAGAACTTTGTTAATAATGATTGCAGAAGTAAAAATAATCCAGATATTGTGTTCAATGGCATGCCTGAGAATGAAAATATAGCTGGAAAATTCAATATTTACTTTTTAGACAGTATTTCTGATATAGCCAAAGACATAAATAGAACAGAGATAGAAGAAATACTCAGTAATATTAAAACACATAGAGAGAAGTTTACTCAGTTTAAAACTCTACAAATGGCTGATCTCAAAAAAGTGGTGAAAAAATTAAAAAATAAACCGAGCAGTGTTGACGGAGTAAACTCAAAGATTCTGAAATTATCATTTGAAGTGATTGGCGATAAATTTTTGGACCTCATTAACGCTAGTCTGGAAAAAGGTTGTTTTCCTGGAAAGTGGAAGTTAACCACAATAATACCTATTGAAAAAGTACGCAGAAGAATATAGACCAATCAATATATACCAATATACGAAAAATGATTAGAAACTGTGGCAAATGATCAAGTGAGGGAATATGTGGAGAGAATTTATTTCGATTTAGGACATGGAAATATTTTCAAACATAAATGAAGCGGAGGGGTTTCCACCCCCTATAATCGTGCCTCGAGACAAATTTGATGCGGAAAATCCTCCACCCGAAAATTTAACGATCATAAAAATGATTAAGAGATAAAAAGATTTGTTCGATATTCGTTTATTATTTCGTTAGTCGTTTGTTTGTATTCTTAATTGGAAACGTGTGATTTCAAGTTTTCTGTACATATTTTAATGAAAGGTAAACAGTAGGTACGTATGCCGGGATTAGTATTTGAGTTTTAAAACGTTGCAGGACGTTTTAATGTTAATATTAAAAGGCTCTCTCGTGTGCGTTTCACGCTTTTTTTATTTGTTCACGGGTTTTTAGGAAGATCACGGTCCGGTGGGTATCGGAAAAAGGGATAGAAGGTATATTTACCCGCACGGTTATTTTTCGGTTAGTGTGTGCTGATATTAATAAAGATAAATATTTACTTTTTTGGATTAAAATATATACATATGTATATTGAAAAATTCTTACTTGGATACCAGACCTCCACAGCTTTTATAACCTCCTCGTTGGAAGGAAATTTACGACCTTTTGACTTCTTTTCCAGTTGAGGAAAGAGTTGATAGTCGGACGGAGCTAAATCTGGTGAATAAGGGGGGTGTTCTAGTAATTCAAACCATAAATATATAGACTTTGATAATAGTATTTACCAATGATGAAGATAATTAATTTATTCACTTGCTACATAACGCAGAGCTACGTTATTAAATTATAGTGATGGCAATAGCTCTTATTTCCAAATAAATTTTAGGCATGAAAATAGAAACCCAAGAAAAAATATTTTTTCCGTCGACCGTTGTTATTGTTTAAACATCAACATAAATTAAAACGAAACTTAATGATTATTAAAGTGGTGAAACGATCAGATCTCGCTACTCGTCCAATCCGTTTAATAATTTTTCGCTAATTCCGATGATTAATCAAGAACCGAACCAGTCAGACTCATTGACTATCTTTCCCGGAGATCGCGAGTAACAGCGTTACGATCGCAGCAAGGGCAGGGATGCCACTTTATAACTCGAAATCAACTTGGCAACGTACTATTAAATTATTAATTTTCGACCGAGTTATGTTATCAATACTATTAATTAGAAGCAAAATGAATAATTAGTACGAAGAGCGTATATTTTTGTCGAGAAGATTGTATCGCGGTTGGCATGCATGCTGCCCGAGGCACGGAACGTTAAAGTACGAACCTGTCAGATCTTAACGGCATAATAAATAAGTATTAAGAGAGGAGTTAGATACGGATCTTTTAGTGGATGGGCGATTGCTAGACATTTCGGGTTTTGGTATTCAACAACCAATTTAACAATTAATTTTAATGAAATATTTATTGGTATTAGTCCATTGAAAAGTTATACTATTCAGTTGACATTTTTTAGAGGACGCGATTCTATTTTTCAGTTATCAAGAAGGCATTAGGCCCATTCTATACGAACCGTTTAAAAGCTAGCGATTTACTAGCCGTAGAACTGTTTGTAAAACGCGTGCTACTCTATACGGGCAGTCTTGGTGCTGCTTGTTGACAGCCAAAGTGGAAATTTGTTTAAGCGCGGCAGTTAGAATGATACAGAGTAAGTATACCATTACCAGACTTGGAAAGAATGCCATTCAATGGTACACAAACATTTTTTTTTTCAAAAGCACGTGACGTTAGCAAGTACGGCTCTGTTGTATATAAAAAAACTTATTTGATCAAAAAAGAAGCGTATCATCGTTTTATGTAAGCATTTGTCTCAAATGGAGCCTAAACTAGAAACAGATGACTGTCTTTAATCCGGAAGTAGACGATTCACAACCGAGTCAAACCGGAAAACATGAAAAACTCCATTGTCAATTTTACTATTGCCGTATTTTCTATAAGCAAAATATAAAAATACTTTGTATGGGAGTTTATAGTCATATACACAGTCGTTTGTCAACTGGTTAATGACTTGTGAATTTGAGTTTCGTGTTGTTGGCGGCTCTATGGGTGTGTCTGTTTGTTGCTTGTCAAACTTTTTATTGTAAATTGACTGGGGGTCTTTTGTATATGCAATATTTGCATTTCGTTTTTTTTGCCGGTAACGCCTAAATCGTAAATGCAGACGGGACTATATTGGTCGTATATGATTTATTGGTGTTCTAATTTGTTAAAAAATGATCTGTGAATAATATATAAGTTGATTGAAGGAAATACGGACCACGAATAATAAGCTCTTGGTTAACTCGAACAAATAAATAACTTTTTAAAGAATCTTTAACAGGTTAACTGCCACGATGGGTATATGCAACCACCAATGATCGTTACCTACTACTTTTTATACGCCCCAATATACAGCTACTTGAAAAAACCTTCCAATTATACCAAGCGTTACTCCAACTAGCGGCAGTAGCA
>CAJUYH010011920.1:0-10554 GCA_910591685.1 Galerucella tenella | reverse complement strand
AAAAAATGTAGAGGATAGATGGAGGGTGTTACAGATGAATCTAGTGGAGAGCATGCTTGTGAAAGAGTAGGCATGTGAGAGGTAGGAGTGATAGGAGGGAGTAGATGACGGAGAGTGTGTGAGGGACCGCCGCCCGCCTTGAAGTATGCTAGGGTAGTGATTCCGAGGCGGAAGTAACGGCGAGCTTGAGGTGGGTTTGGTTGGTAGGCATTCCCTTGAGGATGAGTCCAACACTGTCAGGGTACTGGTTAGGACCCAGTCGAACATGATTTTCCCATCTTAGCCCAAAAAAAAGCAAGGTCGGACATGGTTAGTACTTGGATCGGTGACCATGCCAGGGAAAACCATCGTATAGGGCCCGTACTGCCTGCAGAGAACTAGCATATCATAGCTCGCAGGCATTATACCAATGAGCACGAGGTATAATGTAGATATGCTGTCTATCGGAGGAGACGTAAAACCGAGGTCCCAAGTCCATGGATGTTGGAACACTAGTGGGTTCGCCAAAATTTCCGGTTAGGGGTAGAGTGCTTCCGGCGTCGGTGATTAGCCTCAGTCGCAGAAATAGACCGACGTTAGGTAACAGAATAAAAAAAAATTATTACCCACTAAAGTGAACTCTTTCATACATTACCAAGCTTTCGGAAAACTTTGCTTCCATTTTCAAGGTTATTAGTGAGATTATGAAACAAAACCAAAGTAATTAAGTGGCTCAGCACCCACGTTTCACATCCATAAGTTAATATTGGCCTATATATTGCTTTAAATATTTTTATCTTGGTATTGATCGATATTCCTTTATTGTTTATAAACTGTTTGTTCATCGTATAGTAGAGTTTCATTGCTTTTTTTTATTCTTTTATTGATTCCTGCTTCTTGTGTTCCGTTTTGATCGATTGTTATTCCTAAGTATTGAAATGTCACTTGTTCTATAACTTGTCCTTCTATTTCTATATCTATTTCTTCTTTCCCTTCTCCTATAACCATATCTTTTGTTTTGTTTTTATTCAGAACCATCCCGTTTTCTTTCGAAATAATATTCCATGTTTCAATATTGTGTTTCAGATCTTCTTTAGTTTTCGCAAAGATAACTATATCGTCAGCAAATGCCCCTTCTGAAACTTATACCTTGTTAAGATCCATGTGTCCTATGTTGAGTTTTCTGTTATCAATCTTAAATTATTTCGTCCAAATACATAATGAATGAAGTTGGTCTTAAACTGCCTCCTTGTCTTAGTCCTTCAGTGGTTTTAAATGTTGACGATTGTAGATTCTTGGTTATAACTGAGTTAGTATAATACGCTTCACTTAAATATGACAATTGTTACAGGAAACCGTAATAATGCGAGTGAAAATTTGTTTCAAGGGTTTCCAAAATAGGAATTCACTCTATCTCCATAGCGCACCAATGGATAATTGAGAAAAAAAACACTGAAAGCCAAAAATATTATATTCACAAAATCCCTTTTAATTTCATATTCTTTTTTATGTCTTCGAAAAAAAAAAATTCTTCTCCTCAAACTTTTGACAATTTTCATATCCCTTCCAGATGGGAACATATTTTTATCATTTTTAATATTACTATATATTTTACATCTGCAACATGTCAATATTTTGAAATTTCACCTATAATCTGTTTTCTTATGGCAACGAATTGGGGATCAACGGCACAAGTCCGCATCCTTGATGTTTTAGAAATATCGGGTATTGATACTAGTAGTCCAAGATCCCAGAGCGATAAGACATAACTTATTTTTAAATAGATGAAATGTTAGGTTCTCAGTAGCATTTCGTGTGCTTTAAATACCTGTGTGTTTGTGGAGCTAGCCTAAGGGCACCTTGGCAGGTATCAGGTGAGAAAAGTAATGAAAATAAGAATTACTTTACTTAAATTTGTATGTCCGATTTTTATATATGTTTTGTAGAATGATATTCCAAAGTAGTATCATAAGAATCAGATACTTTCCTTGGACCAAAACTCTTGTCAGACGCTTCAAAGCTCCATAAAAAAAAGCTTTATTTATTTTTACATGTCTGACTTTCGAATGTTATCAAGGCAGCTATTACTAATATAAGTTATATCTCATTAGTCAGACGAATTGTAATGTCCGAACAGCCCCTAAACAGAAATTATCAGCCGGAAGTAGAAGCGCGAGAGCAATAAGAATGTCTAAGTCTTATGTGTATGTGCCCTTGCACAACGTATAGTATTCAGTATAGTTCGGATATGCTGGAGCACATATAGCACTTAAAAATAGTGGCCTTGCTAATATATTTGAAAGTCAGACATGTAAAAATGAATGTAGTTCATTTATTTTTTGTGGAGCTTTAAAGTGTCTCACACTTAAGATACTACTCTATAATATTATTCTACAAAACATATTGTTACGAACTCAGTATTTCAGAAGCCGGTCCTGTCGCGAATTATAAATTTTGGCGAATACGACCTTTCAAGAAAGATTCTTTAACAGGTAATGTTCCAGACTGTTCTCGAAGCGTAGAAGGCGGTAAATTCAAGAAAGTTCTACAGTAGCGGAGGACTATATATACGCGGATTTTCGAGTGAGTCGGAGAGTTGTTCAGTATACAGTGAATCGGTAAACAGTTTCAGCATACAGTTAGTGAACAGATAGTGAATATAAATAGTGTTGATGATAAATTAGAACAATTATTATACCGAGTGTAGATAAATTAGTAGACATTAAGTAGTGTGTATATCAATTTAGTTTATCATAGTGTGTAAGTATTTCTTCAATAAATCAACCAAGCGTATAATTTTATCCCACGGTAAAAACAAATTTAATTAAACTCTTATTTTTAGTTACCTTTCTCACCTGATACCTGCCAAGGTGCCCTCAGGCTAGCTCCACAAATACACAGGTATTCAAAGCACACGAGATGCTACTGAGATCCTAACATTTCATTATATTTGAAAATAAGTTATGTCTGATTACTCTGGGATCTTACTCTATAGCTTTATGCATAAAAGGCACATGTTAGTGACATGTACCGTTTATGCGAAATATTAGTGTTTCAAATGGTGATGATCATCATATGTTTGTGGTGTGTTTTACGTATACACCAACACAATACGACTTCAGGTGTTTTTTTTCTGGGAGAGTTGCAATTGGTTTCAATTTCAGTTGATATGGACCACAATCCTGAATTAACACCCAACAAAAGACGCTTTCTAAGTATGGTCGCAACAAACAGAAAAAGGCAAGATTGGGGAGAAGATCTTATAAAACGTATTAAGGAAAGAGAAGTTTCTGAGAAAAAAGTTTATAATGAAGTCCCTTGCTGATGGGTTACTTTTGTAGTATTTTTTGAACGTCCGTCAATTTCATTATTTCATTTGCAGAAAGAAAAACTCTGAAAACTTCTATGATGAAGATAGATTGGCAATTTTCAAATGATTTTATTATTTGAGCTCTAAAACCGAACAAGATATTTTTCTGGAAAGTCTTGTAGTTATGATGGAAGTAAAGCAGCGGCGTCCCCGATGTGGTGACAAAAAAAACCCAAACCGGAAATCTTCAAGTACTACTCATTTGAAGTAGAGATCTGTGTTGAAGCATTGTGTGATATAGCAGCCAATAAATTATCATAAACTCGAGTTTTATTATTGGCTGTTATTGTTCTGCCATTAAAATATTATGGAACGGGTCCTAGACGGGCGCTCTCTACCATTATCAGAAATTGGAATACATGGAGTTCGATATCCTTAAATGGTCTCCATGGTGGAACCATTGACGATACTTGATGCTAAACACAGTTTAGACTACCCTGGTAGTGTATATTGCTAATTTACTGTCCTGATTGAGAACAGTGTTCTCCCTCATGTGCCACGTTACCAGTTCTATCAAATGTCTCTTTCAAATTGGCGAACTTTTTTTAAATCTGGGTGCCGCCTTCCAGGATATTTTTCTGAATAAACTCGTGACGATAGAAAGCAATTTCCTGAATTTTCTCCGATCGCATACACCATATCAACCAATTCTTGTTGTAAGTAGTAAGTCATTTTCAAAATCAATTTCACAATATTTTAAACTCACAGGATTTGATATTGCTGTCAATGATCGTAGTTTTTCAATTTTTTTTCTCCGCCTGCTGAGAAATCTGCAAGATTCGGATGAATTGTATGGAAATTGTTAAGAAGGGAATTAAATGGGGTTCCCAATCATGCAATGATATACAGTGTGTCTGATTTGAATTTTTTGGAGAAATCTACTTTGAACATTGGCATTAACTTTTGAATACCCTGTATGATTGTAATCGAATATAAATATAACGATATATTTCTGGTCATTACATGAGCTTATATTGAAAATTAACCTGTAACATGCTGTTCAGCTGTTACGTTTTTCGTCTGAAAAACTATTTCATTTAGTGAATTTTTTGGCTCATTAGTCATTTCCTCCCAAATTTCTACAAAATTTTTAAACATGTCGCATTAGCCACTCCGAAATAAAACATTTGAGTGGACTCTTTTTTTCCTCTAACTGCCACATAGAAGGCAACAGTTACTCTTTTATTTTCAATTTTTGGTTAACAATTTTCGATTGTCTGGTTGGTAAGTTAATTATTGTATTTTCCCTAGGTTATTTGCTAGTGCTTGCAGCTTATTTATATTTATTGCTTATTTGCTGATTTACATTTTTTTGTGTATTTGAGGAACAAAACAAATAGAATAAGACAGATTACTGTTAAGTTGTATTTTGACAAGTGGAGTTCGGGTTTTGTATGCGCTATAGCATAAGCTCCTTTTTTTACGTGATCTGTTCTATTTATTCGTTCCTTCCTAATGTTTCTTTTCTAGTTCCTTATCCCTGTTTTATCTTTTTTCCGCAGCTCTGCAGCCGGCAAGTTCTATTTTTGAGGCAAGTTCCATTCTCAAGAAGGCAAGTTCTATTCCCGGCAAATTCCCGGCGAGACATCTCTAGTTTACTCCGTTCCTGTCCCGTGCACGAGGTCCACAGCCTGCCTAAGATATCACCGCCACTGCCGCCATCGCGCTAAGAGCTGCAAACATCCTCTGCCCTCTAAGATAAGTTCCTCCGTCTTATCTATATCGTGTGTAAGATTTGGATTTGGCGTGCTAATTACAATTAGTATTCTATGATGTTATTTGTCGGAAGATCGTCAGTGTAGATGACGTATGAAATTGGTCCAAGCACACTTCCCTGTGGAACTCCTGCTCTTATGGAATGTAGATTTGTGAAGGAATCGGTATACCTCACACGAAAACATATATCACTTATGTATGACTTTAGGAGATGATACATTGCTTCGAAAAAATTCTTATTTAATTTAAAGAGTAACCCCAGATGCCAGACCTTGTCAAATGCTTGACTGACGTCAAGAAAGAGTGTCGCGCAATAACTTTTATCTTCAAAATTTTCGTTTATGACATTAACAATCCTATGTTTCCGCTCTATAGTAGAATGCTCTCTCCTAAAACCAAACTGGTGATCCGGAATTAAGTTTTTATTTGTAATTGTCACTGCTAGTCCTCTTTCAATGATTTTTGACAGGATTGGAAGAAGACTAATTGGTCGGTATGACGTTAGCTCATGCGGAGGATTGCCGGGTTTTTGTAGAAGGATAATTTCCACTACCTTCCATTCGCTTGAGAAGTATCTCAGCCTAAATGCTGCATTAAATAGTTGTGTCAACATGACAACAGCTCTACGGGGAAGATTTCTTTTTGCCTAAGTTGTTTATTGAATTTTGCACCCCTCCAGGGTTTGTCTGCTGTATGCCTTCTCCCGATTCCATTGCTTCTCCTAGAAAGGTAATGATTGCTTGTTCTTCAGGAGTATGTGGTGCTGGGTGTGATTTAAATTCTTCTTCTAAGTAATTACCGAAAGCATGTGCTTTTTCGTTGTTTGTTTTTGCCCATTCGCCATTTAAGTTTCTTATCGGTGGAATTTGTTGCGGAGGTTGTTTCAGTTTCTTTGTTGTTTTCTATAAGGCATATTCACTATCTTGTGTTGGCGTTAGATTTTGTATGTATTGTTGGAAGCTCTCATTTTTAAGTTTCTTAAGTAGCTCTTTAAGTTGTATCAAATTTGAACGTTCCCATATAGGTTCAAGAATTAGTCGATCTTGACCGTGGGAGTCGATAGGTCGCACGGCATAGACCCCATCGTACGAGAGAAGCACCGGATCGTTGATGATTGATGATTTTCAAGAATAGCTACCCAGCAGCCTTCGAAGTCGTTGTGGATTCACTTCCTCTCCATATTATTTTGGAAATAAGAGACTGGATAGACCAAACATAGTATTGCATACATTTATGAATGAGCGAAACAGATCCATGCATAGCGTGGCAGACTGCTAGTGGGACTGGACGTCAAAGTATTTCGGCAAAATACCCATAACAGCCAAACTACGACCGGTTTTATCCCGTCCCTGTTCCGAATAAGATGACCTTCTAGTGCTCGTCGTATATTGTATTAGGTTGGTAACGGAATACCTCAACTTATATTTTCATAATAACATTATTATATTTACAATTTCAACTTGAAATACACTGAGGTCAGTTGAGTTGACCGAAGTGAATAGGTACAGTTTTATGGCAATTGAATAGTAAATATAATTTCACGTGAAAATGATGAGTAATTTATCATATACTAAGTGACAAATTAGGGAGAGTTTTAATCAACAACACTCCCTATCCATTACATGGCGATTCTTGGGATTTGAACTGGAACCAAATAAATAGATGGTCCCTTAGAGGCAAAAGAAGCAACTGATTAGTGCACTATGAATTTTCACAAGGTATATACAGGGTGGTCCGTAAGTATTGTACCAAAGTGAAATGGAAGATTCTTCGCCTAAAAATATTACAATCTGACGCAACTCCTTTGGATGAAATATTGATGATAAGAAAGATACAGGGTGGCATAGTTGAAATGTCAAATAAGTTTTTCTTCAGTAAACTGGAAGATTTTGGATATACAAACGTAAATATTTGAAAATAGTGGTTTTATGGCCTGGGAAATCATAATATGTTATCCCTTCCGGTTTTCGAGATATTCGCATTTTCAAAACCCCCTTGATCATTTTAATTTAATTTATTAGCACAAAAATAATAATGTTAGTAGGCGCTGATGTCAGCAAATTCATTATCAGCTATAATATAGCAAGAGCATTGATAATTTGGAAAAAATCTTTTTACACAAATAATTGTTTCTTCATCCAAGGAGAGAACATACAAGAACACAAACTAATTATTACATGGGGTGACGACCCAGCACTGTAGTGGAACGCGTTTGATGCGATAATTACAGTCAAGCAAGGTCAGTTAGGTTAGGTTAGGTCGGACCCGTGCTTCGGAGGGTTGGATGAGGGAGGCTGGAAGTGATTCACCCCTAATCTCTCATACAAGTCTCCGTAGAGGGGTTGTCCTACCCGACACGGCGCGTCCCAATGGCTGATATGGTGTCTCCAGAGGGAGTGGGTGGTCAAGGGACTCGTGCCCTTCGAGCTGTAAGGGCCTCATGACCGACCAACCCTCGGGATAGGCAATAAATAAGGCTCCAGTATGGGAACCCGAGTAGTTGCTCGCGGATCAAAGGGAATAGAGTAGTAAACCTCAATAAAAAACCAGCAGCATGGGGGAGGCAGCTTTGTTGTGTGATTGTAGGCAGCGGAGGCCACTGCGCCCGGAGGCAACCGTGACAAAAAGCCTAGAGGAGTAAACCTCGATAAAACAATCCGTAATCTACGTTGTTAGCAACCGTGACAATTGATGTATGGCTGCGCGAAAGTAATTCAGTAACGGTGCCTCTGGGATCTTTGTGACCTCCCGGAGTACCCAGCCTCACTACCACAAGCGGGGCTCTGTGATGGTGGATATTCAATTCCCTAGCTACTCGTGGGATGTAGTATGGAGTATGCAAGAAAAGCGGAACAGGAAGCAGTGGAGGAAGAGAAGCAGTGGAGGAAGAGAGAGAAGGAAATGGAATTTTTGGGAAATCGAGGCTGGTCAAACGAGCACCTGATAAGGCGGGAATGACAAGTGAGTGGAGCGATACTGGGGTGAAAAGGAAGGAGGTATCGCCTCTGGAGGATAAGGAGCAGAAGAGAAAACAGAAGGAGAAAAGAAGGGAGGAAGTGAAGAGTGGAAAAGAGGAAGAGTGGGAGAGTGTAGAGGGATTGGAGGAGATGGTAAGGAGACTGGTGAAGAGGGTGAAAGAGCTGGAAAAGCAGAAGTCGGTGGCTGAGAGGCGAGTCAGGGAATTAGAGAGGTTGAGGAGAGAGGAAGGTAGGAAGGAGAGAATGCAAACACGATGGGAGGAGGGGAAAAAGGGGAAAAAGACTGGGATGGATGGAAGGAGATTAGAGATAAGGACTGGGAGGATAAAAAGAGGAAGGGAATAAAGGTGAAGGTGGGAAATCCAATGTTAGGGGATGAAAAGATAAAAGTGGTATGGGTGACTAGGTAAGACTGTTGAATGAAGGAGGGGATTCAGAAGATGTTTAGGGATAGGTACCCGATGCTAGTTGAGAAAGGAGAGGAAATGGAGTGGGTTGAGGAGGTATGCACTACGGAAAGAAAAGGTACAAGGGTGAACACGGAGGAGTTGATCTGTCGGATGGAGGGTGATTGTAGGGATGAGAAGGTGTTTGATATGAGTCGACTGTTTGAAGAAGTGATGAGCAAGGTCAGCGTTGTGCTACACAGGCTTGAGCATGTGGAGATGGAGGTGCTGAGGAAGATGATCGCGTGGTTGAGAGCAGATGGGACGAAGGTGGCAATTTATACAGATAGGGAAAAGGAAAAAGAGGTCAGGAAGGGGCGGTTATCCTGAAGGATATTGGAGAAGTCAATCAGGAGGGGATAGAACAGATACTGTTGGCAAGCCTTCCTTTGTAGGGTATGCGGGGAAGGGGGACACAAGCCAGGGGAGGCAGATTGTAGTAGGGGACGAAAGGGAGTTGATGTAGATGGGGATGGGAAAAATGGGAGGTACCTTCTGGACCACTCAGAGGGGACGAATCTGAGCAAGTTGGCGGAAGGAGAAAGCAGACAGCGGGAAGAAAAAATGTAGAGGATAGATGGAGGGTGTTACAGATGAATCTAGTGGAGAGCATGCTTGTGAAAGAGTAGGCATGTGAGAGGTAGGAGTGATAGGAGGGAGTAGATGACGGAGAGTGTGTGAGGGACCGCCGCCCGCCTTGAAGTATGCTAGGGTAGTGATTCCGAGGCGGAAGTAACGGCGAGCTTGAGGTGGGTTTGGTTGGTAGGCATTCCCTTGAGGATGAGTCCAACACTGTCAGGGTACTGGTTAGGACCCAGTCGAACATGATTTTCCCATCTTAGCCCAAAAAAAAGCAAGGTCGGACATGGTTAGTACTTGGATCGGTGACCATGCCAGGGAAAACCATCGTATAGGGCCCGTACTGCCTGCAGAGAACTAGCATATCATAGCTCGCAGGCATTATACCAATGAGCACGAGGTATAATGTAGATATGCTGTCTATCGGAGGAGACGTAAAACCGAGGTCCCAAGTCCATGGATGTTGGAACACTAGTGGGTTCGCCAAAATTTCCGGTTAGGGGTAGAGTGCTTCCGGCGTCGGTGATTAGCCTCAGTCGCAGAAATAGACCGACGTTAGGTAACAGAATAAAAAAAAATTATTACCCACTAAAGTGAACTCTTTCATACATTACCAAGCTTTCGGAAAACTTTGCTTCCATTTTCAAGGTTATTAGTGAGATTATGAAACAAAACCAAAGTAATTAAGTGGCTCAGCACCCACGTTTCACATCCATAAGTTAATATTGGCCTATATATTGCTTTAAATATTTTTATCTTGGTATTGATCGATATTCCTTTATTGTTTATAAACTGTTTGTTCATCGTATAGTAGAGTTTCATTGCTTTTTTTTATTCTTTTATTGATTCCTGCTTCTTGTGTTCCGTTTTGATCGATTGTTATTCCTAAGTATTGAAATGTCACTTGTTCTATAACTTGTCCTTCTATTTCTATATCTATTTCTTCTTTCCCTTCTCCTATAACCATATCTTTTGTTTTGTTTTTATTCAGAACCATCCCGTTTTCTTTCGAAATAATATTCCATGTTTCAATATTGTGTTTCAGATCTTCTTTAGTTTTCGCAAAGATAACTATATCGTCAGCAAATGCCCCTTCTGAAACTTATACCTTGTTAAGATCCATGTGTCCTATGTTGAGTTTTCTGTTATCAATCTTAAATTATTTCGTCCAAATACATAATGAATGAAGTTGGTCTTAAACTGCCTCCTTGTCTTAGTCCTTCAGTGGTTTTAAATGTTGACGATTGTAGATTCTTGGTTATAACTGAGTTAGTATAATACGCTTCACTTAAATATGACAATTGTTACAGGAAACCGTAATAATGCGAGTGAAAATTTGTTTCAAGGGTTTCCAAAATAGGAATTCACTCTATCTCCATAGCGCACCAATGGATAATTGAGAAAAAAAACACTGAAAGCCAAAAATATTATATTCACAAAATCCCTTTTAATTTCATATTCTTTTTTATGTCTTCGAAAAAAAAAA
>CAJUYH010011919.1:0-10554 GCA_910591685.1 Galerucella tenella | reverse complement strand
GCATTATTTTATTACAAATCTGAAATATGAGTTTTGTTCGCTACCTTCACAACGGCTATGGTACGATTGCGCACGGCTGGTGTAAACCACGAAGTAGGAGTGGAAAAATTGAGGTTAAGCCTATGGCAGGAAGCGCTCACTGCGCTACCTCTGCTGCAGGCAGCCCACGATGCAATTGAACCCAGGTTTTTGTTTAACAAACCCTACAAAATTCAAATAAAACAGAACACAGAGCCAGATGCTGCAAATGCAATACGCATATATACAGATGGTTCAAAAGTGAAAGAAGGCTCAGGATGTGGAGTTTACTCGAGAGCACTAAGCCTAAAGATTAAGTGGGGAATGGGAAACAATACCAGCGTGGTTCAAACAGAACTGGCTGGTATCTCAATTGCCACAAAAGAACTAACCAGAAGAGGAGTTTCTGGCAAAAACATAATAATCTGCACTGATAGTAGACAAGCCCTATTAGCTTTGAACAGACAACGTGTTATATCGAGGCTAGTACTAGACTGCCACCAAGGTTTAGCTGACGCCTCGGCAGATAACAATATTATCCTGAGGTGGGTTAAAGGGCACGACAGGAGTGAAGGAAATCGCATTGCTGATTCTTTAGCCAGGGAAGCCGCTGGACTAAAAATTCTAGGACCCAGTGACACCTACGGCCTAACGACTTCGACAATTGCGGAACTAGCCAAACGTTACACCCATGCTCAATCCCTTAAGTGATGGGATAGAATCAAAGGATGCAGTCTTGTCAGGATCATCCTGGGCGACCCTGGGAAGCTGGCGCCGAAGAAATATTTGGCGATGACTAGGAAAAACCTACGTTTAACAGTAGGATTTCTGACTGGTCACTGAGAACTAAGAAAACACCTCCATACTATGGGGCTAGTGGACACACCTCTATGCAGGATGTGTGAACAGGCAGATGAAACTGCCAGGCATGTCTTATGCGAGTGTCCGGAGCTATCGTCAATAAGAGAGTGTGTGTTCGATGAGTCTTGGCCTACACCTGCCGATATGAAGGAGATGTCTCCTAGTGACCTGTCCACCTTCCTGAGAAGGACAGGATGGACAATGACCTAGGAGGACAACTCCTCGGGAGGATGTACAATGGGTCACATGTGGCCTAAGTGCTGTGAGCCTACACACTACACACTTGTCGCTGGCATCTGCTCTTCGCGTATATAAAGGGCATGCGAAGAAATTCCATGCCCTTGTACCAAGTTTCAGCTCTGCAATCGAAAAATGACGAAGAATTGAAATTTTGAAAAAGATGACTAATTTTCCGGTTCTTCCTGATTTTCTCGGTTCGGTTTTTAATTATCTACAGTTTATCCATACATACCATTCAGGCCATTCAGATCGCTTTAGTACGTTTCAGGCTATATGAAAAAAACCAAAAAATAAGGTTTTCTCCGTATCACAGTAATACTACGCAATGTCTTTTATATGATGGCATCATCCGTTTTCTACTGGGATTTTTGTCAAAATATTTACCTAATACTTCGCCTATTGCTGTACAATATGAATTCAAATCAAAAAGTATGTGTTGGCATATCTCCTTCAAAATAATACACACAGATAAATACATTCACGGTTATTCACGTTAAGCTGTGTATATATATTTTTGTAATGTCTGTCTGGTATCGTGCCACCCCTAATTATAAAGCGGTCATACATGAGATAGTAGATAACTTATGTATATTTTTTATTTACAGAAGAAGAGTGGAACTCTGATGGAAAATCAGGCAGAATGTTATCTGGAAGCGATGGTGGTAAGTTCATCATAATCGACTACTTTTCATACTACTTTTGTCGTTTTGTGTAGAGGGAGGCCTGATTTGTTAGTTCAGTTAATTGCTGTAAAGCGCCATGCGCAGCTAGCTGCGCACAAACTTTGTTCCATTTCTCCATATTATTATGATTTAAAACCTCTCTTATTTATTACTTTATGGAGAGAACGTATTCGTCCAGACTGGGAGGGAATTTACCCGAACATTAGATATTAAAATTTATACAATGTTGTCAATATGTGGATGATCACAGAGTAGTGTTGGGTATTTTCTAATATATTATTGAGATGAGAAATGAGTTTCAAATAATTGACACAACAATTGTATTACTTAAAACATGAGGGAATGATGTTTGGTTAGGTACGATATACAGTGTGTCCAAAAAAGTTTTATACAAAGGGAGAGGAAGTTTATCTCACATTTCACAAAAAAAATTATTCTCGATGAAAAGCTCTGCATGACTTGTAGATCAAGAATTTCAAAACTTTTTCCTTGGAGAAAAACAAAAATATTATTAAAATATAACATTTACCAAACAATACATAATAAAATTATGATGTCATTACAATACAATAATTATAATATAAGGGACTTTCATTTTAAACGATACTACTTGGAAAACTTTAGCTTCAGCTTCAGCTTAATTTTTCATAAAGGATATACCTCATTTAAAAACCAGGAGGGTTGGCAATTCTGTAGACCTCTGATTGGTCAGATTCCGCCCAGTTTCACACAACAATGATAGTTTTCATTTTTGATAGTTCTGACAGAGAGATATACTTAGACTAGTCGAATTAGCTCACATTGAAGCGGAAAAAAACCAAAATGTTAACAGGATGGGAACAGTTGGAAATGGTGAATAGGCGTATAATGAACGTAAATAAAATTAATGCGTGAGCGGGGGTGTTTCTAGAATTATTTGAGGGGTGAAAAATGGTGAAATTTTGGATTATTGCAATTTTCGGCGAAAGTTGACGTCGGAGAGATAAGTGTACAATAAAAAAGTTGTAGAACATAAAAAGGTCTACAGCCTTTATGGGAATGATTTTTCCATATAACCTCAAAAACTCCGAGAAAAATGCGAAAAACCGCTTTTATCGTTTTTTATTTTCCATTTACACAATAATAATTTTATTTTGATAAAACTTGGTGAAAGTATACCTTTTTATGTCCAAAAATTCACAAATTTTCCCAGATGAAAATATCAAGAGACTTCCGAGATAAAGAAAGATAATTTTCAAATTAAAATTCCCCTTTGGAAAATTGTCGTAGAGACTTCATTCATGTCGTCACTTTTTCGTCTTGAGCTATACATTCTTGTGAAATAATAAAAATATATAGTCTCCATTTAAAAACATGCTTAAAAATTGGAAAAATCAAAAAATGAATTTTGCAACCATCTTTTTTTTACTGAATGTCAATAATCCGTTTGAATTTTTAAATAAATCTTAAAAACCATTTGCAATATTCAATTGTATGGAAAAAATACAAAAGATTTTTTGTTTCATTATTTGATTAGATATTTCTATTTTTGAAAGTATTACTATGAACATGTCATAAACATGAACAAGTCGAATAATGACTGACTGACGCAGATCCAACAATTATTGCTCGGAATGGTTGCAAGTTAATAATATCAATATACCAAGGCAAACCAGAATTATCTTTGGATGAATTAACATTTCAACTATATATAAAATCAACTGCAAAGTCAACATTCAAACTGGATAAACTACCACCCACTGTTGATGCACCTACACAACACTCTTATAGAGTTTTCCATCAGCTCCAAACGTGGCTTGGAAACGAAACAACACCAACAATGTGTGGGGCTGGAAAGAAGTTTTTTTTGGATAATTCAAAAATTCTCTTGCCACGTAGGCGCGTTTCACTGAAGATTCTGTCATACCTGACGAATTATTGAAAATAATTTCTTGTAGCTGTGAAACTGGTTGTGAAGAAAACAGATGTGGTTGTCGGAAGCACGGGCTTCGATGTACTGATTTATGTACAAAATGTCGTGGTTCAGACAATTATTCGAATGGTAAGAAAATTTCAGGAGATTTTTATGAATCTGAAGATAATTCTGCTGAAAAGGAGCAGCTGGGTCTTTGCTTAATCACTTGAAATCAATTATCAGGAGAATACTCAGGTTATCCGAGCGATATTGAAGAAGAATAAGAAGATAATGAAATTACAAATAAAAGCAATATTGAAGAAATAGATGATCAATTATTTACAATCGTATTTAAAAAGCCTCGATTGATGTAGTTTCATTAATTCACATATTGTTAAGGTAAATATATGATAAAGTTTTGTATCAAATAATAACACTAAGGGCGAGTTGTACCAACAAGGTTTAAAACATAACTAATGGTTTAAGCAAAATGGGTGTTGTACCTGACTGGATCAGTGGGTAACCAGAGTTTTGCCAACGGGTTTGTTAACCGCCCAAAAATGAGTGGTTGAAATAATAACCCTAGTTTTCTAACCTAAAAACTTCGTTCAACTGTCAGTGGATTCTGTGAATTTTTTATTTTTACCAAATATAATGGAATATCCCGATATACTGAATTTTAGTGATGACGAAGATTTTAATGAACTTGTAAATTTACAAGTATATCCGAGACGCCCACAAAACTTTCGGCGACGAACTAACCATTTCACAGAATGGAATGACCAGGAATTTTTGGATAGATTTAGACATCGTCAACTTAAGAGCACAGGCCAGTGACTTGTTTCCCTAAAAGTCCCTTCAGTTCCACATCAATATCATTGGCAGGAGATGGAACATATTCTCCACCAACTGTGCCGAGTCTCTGCAGTTTATCTTCCGCGAAAGCTTTTTTGGATTTTTTTTCCATGTTTGTGAATTTGTTTTTCAGGATGCCGAAGTCCCTGTAGCGATCGCTAGATGTATTAAAATTAAGAGCGACTTTTTTCCACGCCTCCATTTTCTCGTCATTACTAACTGCGCCGTCAGTCCTTTTATTTTCGATAACGCTCCACTTTTGCTTGACGCAATCCAAGAGGAGGCGTTCTTCTTTGGCCGTGAAGTTTTCTGACCTTTTTTTTATTTTTATTCATTTTTAGTCAAATGAAATAATATGCAAAAATAAAAAAGACCTCAGGAACTGAGAATGTAAACTGAGACTGGGGGTTAGAATCGCATTAAAAATTCTTCTTTTATATTTTTCATTGGAAAACGTAAGTAATTTACTCCACAGTAGTTCATTCGTCTAGCATTCACTGATACCAACCTTTCAAAATGATTTATTAACAAAACTGCACGAAAACTCCACTGGTACAACACGTACCGGTTTAAACTTTTGTTAAATTTAACCCTATGGTTAGATAAACCAGGTTTAGCCGACTGTTGGTACAACTCGCCCTAAGGGCGATTTGCATCAATCACTTAAACTCGGTTTAATGATAACTGATTGTTCTGAACAGAAATAACTAGATTCTCAATACATGAACTTTATTCGACATAATTCGAGATAATTAATGACAATGTAGGAAATAATTATGTCAAGTAAAAACATTCGTGACAAATATTAAAACTAAGTATGTGTTAACAAGAGCCGCTAAAAACGCTAAATTGTAAATAAACAGCTTATCAAATATACTACATTTTCCCCCCCCCTTTGTATTAACGACAAAATCTTTTAAATGACTTGGCACACGTCGTTCTCTATCAGATTTTCTCAGTTCAATTACCGGGGCTTCGCTGCTAGTTGTTTTAAAATTTGTAGGTTGTTACAGTATTTCAGAAGAGCCGGAGGTATTCGGAGAGTGTATCATATCAATCGTAGTAGATTCTGGAGGATTGGTGCCACCTTGTGTTTGAGAATCTGCTTCAGTCTGATTGTTGTTTCAGAGATACTGTCAGTTCTCGGCCATTCTGAAGACGAACAAGGGCATGATTAGAGTCTGCTTCCAACAGATCGACTTCGTCAACGAGTGGTTCGTATTTAGATGACCTCACTTGACGACGCATAAGTACTTTTCCGGGAGTCAACAACCACGATGGGATCGACTCGCCATTCGGTGACCTCCGGGATGTTGAAACATGCGTTCATATGGAGTTTCATTAGTGGCAGTACAGAGAAGTGACCGGACGCAATGAAGGGCATCTTGAAGAACAATTTCCCATTGAGAGGTCGTTAGCATACGGGACTTGAGTGCCAACATAATAGTCTTCCAGATTGTACCATTGAATCTTTCTACTTGTCCATTTCCTTGAGGGTTATAAGGTGCAGTGCGACTGGTCGCCACTTTAAACTCATTTAAGTATTTTTTAACTTCATCAGATATAAAAGAGGAGCCTCTATCAGAATGGTTGTAGGACGGTATTCCGAATACAGTAAAAAGGTTATGTAAATTCTGTATTACCGTCGCTGATGACACATCAGAACATGGAAAGGCCAAAGGAAATCGTGAATATTCGTCAATGATCACTAATAAATATCGATTCTGTGATGTGGAAGGTAGCGGTCCCTTAAAATCGATATTAAGCCTCTCAAACGGTGCTAATGCTTTTATCAATTTTCCTGATAACTTGACAAATCGTGGTTTCAATTCGCAGCATATCAGACACATAATTGTTATTCTTCTTATTTCGTCTATTGTAAATGCCAAATTTTTACTTCTAACATAATGATATAAACGAGTAACTCGAGGATGACAGAGAGTAGTGTGTAATTGTTCCAATGTTTGTCCGTTAGTTACTAGATTACAGTGAGTTCTAGTAAATGCGTCTGCCACAGAATTGAGTTGGCCAGGTCTATATATTATGTCATACTTATATTTGGATAATTCTAATCTCCATCGCAGAATTTTCACGTTTTTGATTTTGCTACTTTGTTTAGAATTGAACATAAACGAAACTGATTGTTGATCAGTAATCAACTTAAATTGTCTATCTAGTAAGAAATGTCGCCATTTCCTTAGTGATTCAATTATTGTGTAAGCTTCCTTCTCGATGGCAGAGTGATTTCTTTCCGACGGGGACAAAGTTCGTGAGAAAAATGCCACTGGGCGTCCTTGTTGCGAAAGAGTCGTAGCTATTGCGTTTTCGGATGCATCAGTTTCTACTACAAATTCCAATGATTCGTCGATGCATTTGACAGCTGAATCTGCAATCGATGTTTTAAGATCTTCAAATGCCTCTTTAGCTTTGTCATTCAATGGAAAAATCATGCAGTGAGCTAACGGTGCAATCCGTTCTGAAAGTCGAGGCACCCATTTCGAATAATGCGCAAACCTACCAAGTATGTACTCGTTTCATAGCATTGAGATTAGTGGGGAGAGGATGATGCAGAAGAGCTTTTAGTCGAGACGGATCGGGTCGAATAGTGTTGTTTTCAGTAGTAATACCCCTAGGGTCTTGATAATACCGAGATAATTTTGTCATAGAGAATGCTGAAAGCGTGTTGCTATCTTATCTTTGAGCAACACGCTTGAAGGATTCTCTACGACAAAATTTTGAGTATTTATCAAGACCCGAGGAGTATTCGATAAGATAAAAATACAAACTTAGTTTTAATCAAAAATTATTCATTTTTATTTAAGACTACAGTTGTGAAAAGTACAATTGGTAAATTAATTGAATCGTTAGATGCAATACTAAATCTTTCCGACATTTTTAATCCAGTTGTCAGTTTGACGTTTAATTATTTTTTAATGAAACATAAACACCAAACTGAAAACACCACATGTAGGGTATTATCGCTGTAATACAGCGGTGATTGGATGAAATTTGACACATGACTTGAAATTAAGTAATTTCATTGGTTACCATATTTAGTAAAAAATTATCAATAACATATCCTAGTAGTTTGATGTGCGTTATTGAGAATTTGCCTTTTTTCAGTATTTATGGTTAGTTTATATTGCCTTGCTACCTGAAGAAAATGTTCTAAATTCCGATCGTGTTCAGCTTGATTGATTCCACAAATGGTTACGTCATCAAGATAAGAATAAGTGCCTTGTAATTTTTCAGTTTCGATTATCCTGTTGATAGCTCTTTGAAATTCAGAAACGCCATTCGTAATACCAAATGGGATTCGCCGGAATTGATAAAGTTTGCCATTCGCTTCAAACGCAGTATAAATTTTGTCACTGTTCTGTATCGGAATTTGATGGTAGGCTGATTGTAAATCGATAGTACTAATCACCGTATATTGAGCTACTTTATTCACTAAATCCTCGATCCTTGGCTGAGGATATGCATATATTGAAGTGAATTTATTTATTGTTTGTTGATAGTCAATGCACATTCTTTTCTTTCAATTTTCTCCGGATACGACAACCACCTGAGCGTGCCAAGGTGAGCTGCTCCGCTCTATAATACCTTCATATATCATTCGTCGAATTTCATTTTCGATGAAGTCACGATCTTGATTTGAAAATCTACAGGATTTATTTATTTATTTATAGGTTTCATATCAGGCGATAAGTGCCTAAACAGTAATGAAACGGGTACTTCAGCAGCCGCTAGGTTACAAATAGTAAGAGTTGATCTAGATCCTCCAAAATTCACATGAAGAGCTTCATGTTGCTTTAAAATATAATGTCCAATGATGACATCGGCACAGGCTTCCGGTAATATTGACATTTTAATATTACTGTAGATATTCCCAAACATCTTTAGGTCAACTTTACAGCTATTGTGTATTTGGCATGTCAAAGAACTAGATGCCATCAAAATGTTACCATATTAAGGGGCTAAATCTATTTTCAAAGCTTTGGCAAACCATTCATTTAAAAAACTCAGTGAAGAGCCACTGTCGACCAAGGCCGTTGCAGGTTGAGAATTGATAGTTACGTCAATTAAAGTCTTGGCTAAGCAAGCAGGTCCTGTAGCGGCTAAGAAATAATAGTTCTTCCAAGTATTTTTAAATGTTTCTTCTTCAACAGGTAAACTGCTATCAGTTACTCTTTTTTTAGACGAGCGACAGACATTAAAGGAGTGGCCTTTTTTGTTACAATTTCTGCAAAGTGCTTCACGTGCAGGACAAATGTTACGAGGATGTTGAGACCTTCCGCAAAAATAACACTACTAGTTGAAGCCACGGAATTAACTTGTGGTTCGATAGCGTTTTCAGGAAGACCATTGTCGGATATTACATTCAAGTTCATAGGTGACGTGTTAGAAGTGAATGAATTCGACTGGAGAACTGCCATTTCTAACGCTCTTGCCTGAGAATAAGCTTGATCAAGAGTAAGAGTTGTATTCTCCAAAAGTCTTTGCCGAATTTTCGAATCGCTTAGCCCTCTTATAAAAGAATCTCGTATATACGCATCCCTATTCTCGGATGCAGTTACATATTTGAAGTCGCATTATTTAGCCAATAAGTTTAATGCACACAGATATTGATCAATTGATTCATTTGGTATTTGAGAACGCGATGCAAGTTTGTGCCTGGAATAAATTTCGCTCACCTTCTTGACAAATATAGCTTTAAGAGCACTGATTGCTGTGTCATGATCTGTAGATTCGCTTATGTAAGAGTATACTGACGATGGAACATGGTTAACAAGTAGATCCAATTTGATCTCTGGAGTGATCTCATTTACCGTTCCAATAAAGTTTTCAAACGTTCTCAGCCAATAAATCCATTCCTTGGCAGCAGTTGGAGATGAGGGATCCACTTCTAATTTCTCCGGTCGAAGAAACCGATCCATAGTTGAAAATTATGTCGAATAAACTGTTCTGAACAGAAATAACTAGATTCTCAATACATGAACTTTATTCGACATAATTCGAGATAATTAGTGACAATGTAGGAAATTGTTATGTCAAGTATTCGTGACAAATATTAAAACTAAGTATGTGTTCACAAGAACCGCTAAAAACGCTGAATTGTAAATAAACAGCTTATCAAATATACTACACTGATGTTTAAACTGTGGCTGATTGATGTATTTATTATCAACAATTACATCAGTCTCAACATCAGTCATCATTTAACCGAGTTTAGGTGTTTGGTACAACTCGCCCTAAGGATCTTTTGTTTTTTTCCGTGCAATTGAATAGTGCAATTGGGTTTTAAGGATTATTTGAAAATTTAAACAAATTATTAACGATCAGTGAAAAAAAGATGGTTGCAGAATTCATTTTTTGATTTTTCAATTTTTGAGCATGTTTCTATATAGAGACTGTATTATTTCATTGTTTCACAAGAAAGTATAACTTGAGCCGAAAAAATGGCGACATGAATGAAGTATCTACGACAATTTTCAAAAGGAGGATTTTAATTTGAAAAATATTTTTTTGGGCCGAGAAACGTGATTATCTCGGAAGTCTCTTGATATTTTTATCTGGAAAAATTTGTGGATTTTTCGGACATAAAAAGGTATACATTCACCAAGTTTTGTCAAAATAAAATCATTATTGTGTAAATGAAAAATAAAAAACGATAAAAGCGGCTTTTTGCATTTTTCTCGGAGATTTTGTAGTTATATGATAAATTCAATATCAGAAAAGTTGTAGACCTTTTTATGATAAACAACTTTTTTGTTGTACACTTTTCTTTCCGACGTCAACTTTCGCCGGAAATCGCAATAATCCAAAATTCCACCCCTTTTCGCCCCCCAAATATATCTGGAAACACCCCTGCTCACGCATTTATTATTTTCACGTTTATTATACGCCTATTTACCATTTCCAACTGTTCCCATACCGTTAACAATTTTCTCTTTGTAAAAGTGTTATTTGCTGGACTATTAGTTTTGTTGAATATGTTCCTTT
>CAJUYH010011917.1:7687-18245 GCA_910591685.1 Galerucella tenella | reverse complement strand
AATGAGAAAAAAGTCATTATAATGAGAAAAAAGTCATTATAATGAGATAAAAGTCATTATAATGAGAAAAAAGTCATTATAATGAGATAAAAGTCATTATAATGAGTTTTCAAAAAAAGAAAAGTGTGCGTGACCCCAGGGTGCTTTCGTACGGCACAGGTCAGTTTCCGATCAATAAGTGGGTTATCTCATCTGTTATTTGGACGGTAGATGTCGCATACTTTGCCCGTTTTCGCGGAGAGCACATTGGCTATTGTTATGTAGCAAACACGGTATACTTTTCAAATAAAGCGTACAATAATCGCCTTATCGTTTTTTGTGCAAACCTTAAAATCACAAAACATGGTTAAAACACAGAACTCAATACTACGTTATAGAGTTCAGTGGGCTGAAGTAGGATACTGTCAAATATATGTCAGATACATGTTGGCAAAAGTGACGTCTCAAGTCTCAACTATTTGTTTTTAATTTTATTGGCTCAAATTTGCTCTGACGTTTGTTCCATTAAACTGGAAATATTTGGAAAAATGGTTTTATAATTATATGGAAAAATTATCGTACAAAGTGACAAGTGTTGTGATTTCGTAATAACGGTTGTCTGTGAGTACCTGAATGTCCCAAGTTTTTATTAATAGCAGGAAGTGTATAGAGATGTGTTTTTTCTAAAGGTTAACTAATTTTCCACATTGTCAAAGAAATTGCGAGGTCATTGTCAAATTTTTGTATGATTTTAGGGTTGAATATCTTGAGTAATTGTTGAAAATGGATGTAGACAATGCCACATCTGAAGGGCCAGTACCAGGCAGTGGAAATATAGATATAGAGCAATCTTTCCTTCAACAGTTCAGTTGTATGGGTACTACAGATAAAGAGGAATTGGTTCAACAACTACAAAAACTGTTAGGTAGTCAACTTAATTACTCCACTGCTGTTTTTTTCCTGGACATGAACAATTGGTATATAATTTTATTATGGTTTATACAGTTTAGTTTAGCAATATTTAAAAGTTTCATGATTAAATGCCAGTTCCTTTGTTTATTATCATCATACATGATTGTACCTAGTTAGTTTAAATATTCCTGTAAAATGTGATTTGGTAATTAAGAAGTATTGGTTATTAGATATCTAACTAAATATGTTTAATGACCAGAAGTATTGCTATTTTTTTAAAAAGTTAACTAGGTACACAAAATTCTAATTCCTACTCAGCCATCAAACAAAACCAATTATTTTTCACTTTCATTCTTTTCCTCCAAGATACACAATCTTCCCAAATTTTGTAAGATTTATCTTCCTATTATGTATAATATTCTTTTCTGTACTAAGTAATATGACTTACTATTATTCTGAATTATCTGATTTTTTTTTAAATAAATTTTAAGAAACCCAATAGCTACACTTCATATATATTTTTTAATTTTTAAGGAATTTACAAGCAGCAATATGCTCTTATTTAGATATTGAGTCCCCAAGTCCTCTTCCATCCATGAAAATGGTTTCGGATCCAGTAGCTAATGAAAATGAAAATATAGAACCTAATGTCAGGTAAGCTTTATAACCAAATGTCACTCTAAATGTTTTTTTAGTAATGTAGATTTACTGTGAATCAACCTAATTTAGTTGTTTATTCACAATCCTCATTTATTTATAAAATTCTTTTGTAGATTTAAAAAAACTTGGCATGTTTACAATAGTGGTACAGAGAAATGGCCACCAAATTGCTTTGCTCAATGTTCAGATGGATGTAATTTAGGAGGTGAAAGAGTACCAATTCCATCTTTAGATCCAGGTGAAGGAGCCCATGTATCTGTAGATATGGTTAGTCCTCCAATACCTGGAATTTACCAAAGTAAATGGAGACTGTGTACACCAAATGGATCCTATTTTGGTGGTGAGTAAATGAGAACCATCTAAATCTTTGGATTTTTTAACATCTCACAACAATTTTGATAACTGCTTTATATAGATATATTTTTAATAGTGAATTATATTTCTGTAGATCATATGTGGGTGATAGTATCTGTGGTAGAAGAAGGTACCATTGCCTTAACAAATCAGCTGTCACATTTTAATGAATTAGGAGCATCACCACCTACCACAAATTCATATAATCCCTTTTCTCCACAACAGATTCATATAGCAAATAATCAGGTAAGAATATATATATATATATCAGTATGTTGTTTATGGTGAATGCATCTCTTTGTCAAATAGGCACCTTGAAGAACATTTACGTAGTTCTACAAGTTATGATGAATTGAGTATGTTCTTAGTTTAATCACAATATTTACGTTTTCATTTGGTGTTCCTGTTCAGTAGTTATAAGTGAGTCAGAAACTTTGAAGTCATGTTGCAATTTAAGATAAATAATTTACCTGAAGCTGGAAACACACAGGCTGCAACATTTTGTTGCATTTTGTTGCAATAAAAATAATGTATATGACAAAAGTTTTTTTAAGTGAACACAAGTAGCTGATCTGCTTTACCATTATGGACATAGTTAGTTTATAATATTGTTTAATTTATATGTGTGTATCTCTACTGATGACAGTGATAAAACATGAGCAATAGAAATGTTGTGAAAAAACAGTTGCTCTTGCATTGGCTTTTGTTGCAATATATTGCCAACATCACAAGGGAGACAATGTTTCATTGCATAACAAAGCATTTTCAGCTTTAGGGCCGGTTTTACAAGGGAGATTTATACTAGGTATAGTTATTTTGGGAATAAAATTATACCAGAATTTATACCTAGTTCAAAACTAGTTGGTTTTACGATGCTTTTTTACACCGGTATAGCAATTCTTGGAGTAAGAATTGCTATACTGATGTAAAAAAGCATCGTAAAACCAACTAGTTTTATTCTAGGTATAAATTCTGGTATAACTTTATTCCCAGAATAACTATACCTAGTATAAACCTCTTTTGTAAAACCGGCCCTTTGTCAGTTTAATATCTGATAATAAAAAGATACAAGATCATCAAAATACCTCAAATATTTTCTGTTTCAATATATTTTCAAGAATTTTATAGTTGAAGATTTTTTGTAACTAAAAATAATGACTTCTCTACATTCCTAGTGGTATATTGATCATTTTGTTCATTATTTTAGAGAAATTGAACCATTATCTTTTTTTATATATTTGTGTCAACTACTTATCAAGAATAATAATTGTATTCCTTTTAAACTTGTACCTATCGGAGACATTTACAAAAAATTCTTATCAATAAATCAAAATATTTTGAAAAAACTGCTGTAATATTTTTAAGGTCTATTCACAGTAGATTGTATCTTTCTCCTTTGTTTATACAGGGTGGTACGTAAGTAATGGTCCAAAGTGAAATGGAAGATTCTTGGCCTAAAAATATTACGATCTAATTCCACTTGCTTTAATGAAATATCGATCATAAAAAAGATACAGGGTGGGAAAGTTGAAATGTCAAAAATGTTTTTTCTCAGGAAATTGAAATATTTTGGAATACAAATGTAAAAATGTGAAGATAGAGGCTTTAGGGCCTGGGAAATCATAATATGCTATCCGTTTCGATGTATTTTCTAGAGGGCGCCACAAGAGCTATGGTGTAAGTGTAACTTTTTCATCGTTAACGGTGTCACTCTATTTATTGGAAAATATTAAAACTACATCATTTTTGCGACAAAAAAGTATACCTATCATTGGTCTCAAAAGTTACTGGTTTTCGAGATATACGCATTTTTAAACCCCCCTACATAATTTTTTTTCTACATCTTAGCACAAAAATAATAAAGTTAGTAGGCGCTGATGTCTGAAAATTCATTATCAGCTATAATGTAGCATGAACATTGATAATTTACAATAATTTTGCCATAACTTTCCTTAAGCATGCTGATTTAAGGTAACAACCCTCCGTCTTCGCCGTCGGGCTGTTTTCAAGCGAGTTTTCAAGCAGCACGCTTTCGAAATCTATGACAATATTTTTGCAAATTATCAATGTTCTTGCTATATTATAGCTGATAATGAATTTTTCGACATCAGCGCCTGATAACTTTATTATTTTTGTGCTAATAAATAGAAAAAAAAATTATGTAGGTGGGTTTAAAAATGCGAATATCTCGAAAACCAGTAACTTTTGAGACTGATGATATGTTTACCTTTTTGTCGCAAAAATGATGTAGTTTGAATATTTTCCAATAAATAGAGGTATACCGTCAACGATGAAAAAGTTAATCGCAGTTACACTAACAACATAGCGCTTGTGGTGCTCTTGCCACCCCGTATCTTGTTTATTATCAATATTTCACTTTGGACCAATACTTACGGACCACCCTGTATATGTCCAAAAACTATTCAAAGGTACAAGTCATACTCTATAAGTTGGTATCTCATCAGTTTAAATTTTAATCTAACATGTTCTATTATGTTTCGGACTGAGGCGAAAAAGATCTATTGTGCCCCCTTCTATTTAGTTCCTGAGGAGATTCTCAGAGATTAGTAGTTCCTTCAGTACTATTTCCGGGAGGAATTTTGGGATATCTGTAGGCTTTAACTTAGGTAAATATTCCTCTTCTATCCTATAATCTCCTAGGATTCTGAATTGCTGTATGTAGGTAGATGGACGTTTCTTCTTCCATGCCACAGAATCTACATTCTTCTTCCTCCACTATTTTGGGCTTTTTCAGGTACCCATTCTGGCGACAGTGTCCTGTTAGTTAGTGCAGTTTTACTTTGATCACAGCAGGTTGTAGTCACCCAGCAGAATATTTGATGGTTTAAGCCCTACTAGATCTTTCCAATGGTCATATCTTCTTTTTTTGGGCTTTGTCTACTTCTTCCAATATTACATTGTAGCTGTCCCCCTCTTTACCAGTTCATTTCCTTCTATTCCAGTAATCCACAGTAAGGTGATATTGTTCTCCCCTAGTTCATTGAGCTTGTTTGTCTAGGCATTCCCACACAATTTTGAAACATTACACAAGAGCCCAATGCTTTGACGGCTGCTTGACTTTGTATTTGACATGATAATCCTTTGCCTTCCATATCCTTCATCAATATTGAGCTGTGCCCACTTTCTTATGAGGTGAATTTCAAAACCTAACCAAATAATGGTTTTTGTTAAAGTTCAAATTTGATAGCTTCTCTAAGAAATGTTGGCTATTTCAAGATACAAATCTGTTTATCCTGCAAGAAGATTGATAATAATTTTTGATATATAATTTGGTAATTCATTGTATCAGTAAATAGTGATTATTATTGGTAGGAATGATATACCTGAGTATTTAGTAAACCATAAAAATGTGGCCGATTACTTATTCCTCTTGGTAATCTTTTGCTGTTAGTGAATTTGAAAAGTGTATTATAGATTTTGTTATGAATTGATTTGGTAGGATCATTACTTAGTTTTGTATAATAATCGTATATTACTAAAATTTGTTACTTTTGAATTGTAATCCATTTATTCATAATTACACTTGCATTATCCTTATCTATCGGTAAGATAATAATATTTATCTTTTGTGAGATATTCTTTGTAGTATTATTATTTTATTTTATTGATTTTTCTAATATTACTTCAAACCAACCCTACATTCTCTCTTATGTGCATGTTACTCAACATGTGGTTTTTGATAGTTATGGTATAGGATTTTTTTCCCTGTTTTTTTTTGGGGGGGGGGAATCAAACCACATTAATGTTTTTATATTTTTTATTTCGACGTTTCGGTAGCGTTCCAGCTACCGTTGTCAAGATTTATTAGTAATTAAATAATGTTTGGTCCCTATTCTGACACGAAAACATTACTAATTAATCTTGACAACGGTAGCTGGAACGCTACCGAAACGTCCAAATAACAAATGAGAAAAAAGAATAAGTAATGCCACAAGGAACGTACAGAAGATATGTTATAGGTGATCGAGCCCTTTTGGTTTTGATTGAAAGCCATATGCTACATTTATACAAAACTAAACCCATTTAACTAAACTTTTTTAAATTGCGAAAATCTGAGATATAAGGGTTATAAGGCTTACATAATTGATTATTGGGAAATGAAAGAAAAAATTATTGTCAATCCCCTTAAAAATCTAACTTAAAAATTTAAGTTCCAAGGATGGGTCTTGCACATCTTTTATCTCCTCTAAAACTAATCCATAATATTTATATTTAATGCCCGTTTGTAATTATCAATGATTTACTACAAGTTTTAGTCAATTTTTTAGGATCCTAAATAAATGATACACATTTATCAACAACTTTTCAGTCAATTTTGAAACTGACGAAATTTGTCCCATTTTTGTTCAATTTTAATTGATAGAAAATATTTATAGAACCAGTCCTATTTTCTATCAATTAAATGACAACTTGGGGCAAACATATAGAGTAAACTTTAATTTAAGGTTATTGATTTTTTTATTTTTCATGATGGTTTTGACACTGGTTCTGATATATAACCAACGTTTATTCAAAGATTATATATTATATCGTTTATTGAGGGGTGACAATGTTGTGTATGTGAAAGTTTTGCGTTTGAGCTATTTTAATTAAATATCAAAAATGTCGTGGTCTCATGATCAAGTACTTCGACTTATTGAACTATATAAAGAAAGACCTTGCCTTTACATAGTTAAAAGTTCTCAATATAAAAATAAGCACATGAGGGCTTCTCTTTCTTATATACTACTCTCAGGTGCAGAAAAAACGGGCCGCCTATTATTTTTTCAAAATCGGCTTAATTTGGTTATTATTTTGGTTTTTAAATATAAATAAATATATTTTGTATTCTTTATCAACAAAGGACTTCCTTCTAAATACAAAAAGTTGCATTACATGTGTATTTTCTCGTTTTACATAAAAAAAGAACATTTTGGAAAATTCAAATTCAAAAGTTCCATATTTCATTCATGCAATTCGAAAAGAGCTTATGTGTTTTCAATTGTTGGGCGTTTGCTAGGCAATTTTTTGTTAATGTTAATATTGTCAATATCAACGTTGACAATTTTAAAGTCTTAATTATGGTTTTAAGTGCTGAAGATTGTGCTAAAGCAGTAGCTCTTGTGGAAGATGGTCGAAGCCAAAGATATGTAGCTCGATTACTCAATGTTAGTCGTTCTACCATTTAAAGGGTGTCGCAACGTTTTGGGGATACTGGAAGAAACACAAGAAGGCCTGGTAGTGGTAGAATACGGGTAACTACCGCTCAAGATGACAGATTTATTGTACTAAATTCACTAAGGGATCGTCATTTGACTTCAGTACAGACAAGAAATCGACTTCTGGAGGTTCGTGGTAAAAATGTAAGTAAATGGACAGTTCGCCGAAGATTACATGAGGTTGGGTTAAAAGAATGCACTTTGCTCGTGAACATAGCAATTGGAATCTTATGCAATGGAGTAATATACTCTTTACCGATGAGTCCAGGTTCTCGCTACATTCACCAGACGGACGAAAACGAGTATGGAGACGAAATGGGGAACGATTCCAAGAATGTGCTTTTAGCCCTAGGCTGAGTCATAACAGAGGTTCCGTAATGGTATGGGCAGGCATATCAAGTGAAGCCTCTACGGAATTAGTGTTTATCAATGGGGGCTCACAGACTGCACAACGGTATATTGAGGAAGTTTTGGCATATCAGGTGGTTCCATTCGCTCCATTTATTGGCGATAAATTTATCCTGATGCAGGACAACGCTAGACCTCATTCAGCGAGATGCGTCAGTGAATACTTGACAGAAGTTGGCATTGAAAAAATGAACTGGCCAGCATGTTCTCCGGACGCAAATCCTATAGAACATGTGTGGGACATGTTAGGCAGACGTGTTAGAAGTCGTGCTATAGCACCAACCACACTAAATGAGCTTCGTGTAGCTCTTCAAGAAGAATGGGAGAATATTCCTCAGAATGCAGCTCGTGAGCTCATTAGTGGGATGCCACGCCGTATGCAAGCAATAATTAGGGCTAGAGGAGGAAATACCAAATACTAAAGTCTATTTTATGTGTTTAATTTTGTTTTCTGTACCTCTAAAGTTTGCTGTTGTTAACATAAATTTTACTAAGTATACATGTATTTTTCCTTTCTTTATGTCATTGTTTATTAAGTTTAGTTTAAGTAACATATTCTTTTCTTTTTATACCAGGAGGAAGTCCTTTGTTGGTAAAATATAAAAAGTGTAAGCCAAAATAATAAACAAATATAGCCGATTTTGAGAAAAAAATAGGGGCTCCGTTTTTTTTGCACCTGAGTGTATATTAATAAGAGTTGCTGCTGCTAACAATAAAAATTCTGTGTCCATTGTTGTCTGATACCTATTTTAATTAAAAAATTAAAATTCTTTGCTAAAATCTGAAAAGTGACAGGTTACTAACAAAATCATACTGCTCAGTGCGCATAATCACAACCTTATTGAACTATATAAAGAAAGACCTTGCCAATACATAGTTAAAAGTTCTGAATAAAAAAATAAGCACATGAGGGTTCTCTTTCTTATATAATTCCTAACTACTACTACATTGATAAGAGCTACTGCTGCTAACAATAAAATTCTGTGTCCATTATTGTCTGATACCTACCTATTTAAATTAAAAAATTCAAATTCTTTGCTAAAATCTGAAAAATGACAGGTTACTAATACTGCTCAGTGCGCATAATCACAACCTAAATAAGTGACTGACTAAAACATGGTGTGTTGCAAATACATTTTTTTCTTGTCAATATTTTAGTGTCCTAAGTTTAGGATCCTAAAAAATTGACTAAAACTTGTACTAAATCATTGAAAATTACAAACGGGCATTAAATATAAATATTATGGATTAGTTTTAGAGAAGATAGAAGATGTACAAGACCCATCCTTGGACCTTGAATGAATGAATGAAAACAAAAAGCTAAAGGCACTCTCACTATAGCGAACATGTTAACTTTAGGAACTAAAATATCGCAAGACTCAGTATTTTTAATTTTCATTTTATCCTTCAAGAAACTCAAGGGAATCTGAATCACTATATGAAATATCGGTCTCTAGTTTTGGTAAAATAAGTCTTATCAAAGGTAAGGAATCTGAATGATGTTCTTTAATAACAACATCCTTAGTTGTTGGTTTAGGAGTCAGTTCTGACAATTTTTTTCATTCTCCTGAGAAAAATCTTTTGCCTTAATTGGTTGCCCAGGTGTTACATTTATGCGCTTTCTTCTGGCTTTAATTTACGGACAACGCAACAAACTGCCACCACACCTCTAACAACTGTAAATGAAGAATTTGATGCTATAATTTGAAACGTTGGTTTCAGACGAAAATGTATGACAACTACACGATGTCCGAAGACGCTACTTTACGGTATATTATTTTGTTAGTGGTTATTCAGTACTTTTTGTATTTTTTGTACAAATAATATTTCAAATTTTTGGTTTTGAATTTGTTTTTGTTTGTTGTAGTGTTTGTGATACTAGTTGTTATGAGGTGGTTACTTGCCTATTCCACTGCCACTTTTTCAGATTATTGTGGTTCTCTTCATTTAAAATACTTTCCGACACTCGTAATCAAGTTTTCTAGCTTTGACTCTGAATCTTCCATTCTTTGCCGATGGCTTTTGGTCGTCTAATACAAAAAAACGCACATTTGCCGTACTATCGAACTGACGATACTTTTTATCATAGTCAGATATAGTTATATACTGGGTGTCTCATTATATTCTGACTGTTTTCAAGAGCTTATATCTTCGAAACGGTTCTAGATAATAAGATGCGGTTTCCACAGTTAGGTTGAAAATTGTGACACATTTATATAAATGGCGTACTTCCGGTTTACCCGCTAGAAATGTGGCGTATTTTCAGAATACAGTAGATGTAATTTTTTAAATGGGACACCCTGTATATTAAGCAATTTCTTGAAAGACGCATATTTTTACTTTTTATCGGTACCTTAAAGTTTAAAATCAGTGCACAGAAAGTGAAGTTAGATAACTTTAACTGGGATTCAGATATCTTATTAATAAATAATAATTAAGGAGGCGTTAATATGTCACATCACAAAAATATTGCGATCATTGTCAGAACGTCACATTATGTTAGAACCAGCTAGAACAAGATGGTATTTTGAACCAAAATGTTTGCTTTCAACAAGACGGGGCTCCACCCCATTATTCCAACATAGCAAGAGAATCTGTTAACCAACAATTTGGAAATAATCGGATTGGTAGGACTGGTCCAATAGAATGGCCTAAAATTCCCCAGACCTGACTGTCCTAGATTTTTTTGTATGGGGATTTGTGAAAGATAGAGTCTACAACCCGATGCCTGCTACTATTGAGGAATTAAAAAATAACATACGGCAGGTAGTGGAAAATATTCCTCTTGGAATGCTGACAGCAGCATTTGACAACTTGGTTCGATTCCACAAATGTATAGACCAAGAAGGAAGACACATCGAACATTTGTCTAAGAGTGCCCTGAAACATGTTTCTATTTGTTTTTTACAGTTCACTTTAGCTAATAAAGTTCCAACTTTATATCTAAATCATTACAGTATCCTAGATAAAGTTATCTAACTTCGCTTTCTGTGCACCGATTTTAAACTTTAAAGTACCGTTATAAA
>CAJUYH010011916.1:0-10558 GCA_910591685.1 Galerucella tenella | reverse complement strand
GTCTCCAAAAATGCAGGTTAGAGCCGTTATAGATTTCCGCTGGAAGTGAAGGCAAATATATAAAAGTACATCTTCTTAGATATAGGAAATCATTTAAATTGTAAATTTTCAAATATTTATTATATTACGTGTAATATCAGAAACATCTTGTATAGCTTAGTGTCAAAGCCACTGCATTAGACGACGTAGTATTGGACCTTTCCAATTTTTTGAATATACAAAAAATGACGTATTGAAGATAGACCATGCTCCACACATTATTATCACAGATTATAAAGAGAACAGATACGAAAGCTTGACAGAGAACAGTAAAAAGAGAGAGGGATGGGTGGACATACCTATTTAAATGCCCATCGTCTTATGTCGACTCCGTTCGGGCTGCTTCGCGAAATTTGTCAACAGGGTTGTAAATTTGCATATTTCCTTCAATTCACGATCATAGGTCAAATATTTTATAAGCATTTTTTCAAATGTGATAGTGATACAGATACAATATTCGATAATTACTTGTTTTAAATCAATTTTATTAACATTAAAAGAATTATACAATTAAAAAGAATATAATGTATAAAAATCATACCGTAAATATATACTTTTTTCACAAACCACATCCTTGGCAACCATGCACAATAACGGTGACGGCTAACCTAACCTAACATAATCAAAACGTTAAATCATGCTCAAAATCACTTGTAATCTGTTCTCAAAATACATAACGCTATTTTTGTTTGCTTCATTTTTTGGAGGTGTTCAATCGGCGATATTAATTGTGTTATTTGACTAATTGATTGTGCGTTGTGGTAAAATATTAACTATAAAAATATAGTGGTATAGATTATTATTCTTATAAAATGGATAAACATCACGGCGGAGTGTATTATTCATACAGAGACTGTCCAAATAAATTTTATTCGGAAAGAAAAATAACGTTCTTTCGATTTCCAAGGAATGGGAGTATTTAATTTAATATCCCGGCCTATGATAAAAGAAATTTTAAAGTTTTTGATATTAACTTTGGTGCTACAAGGTGTATATTGTATTCCCTCTGATAATAAATTAATTAATTAATTAATTCATTCTGTATTCATTCACATACCGAAAGTTGCGTTTTGAGTGTTCCATGTAGTGAAAGTGACAGTTCCGTACTGCTAAACACTTTCGGGATGCTCTGGTAGAGATATACATATTCCATCTGCATCCAATCCAATAAATATTAATAACAATCAACATTACTTTTTGCAAATGGTTGATAAATTAATATTGACATTGCAAATATCATTGAGTACATTATATTGTTCAATAAATGTAATGTTTATAATTCTTCATTATTTATTTTCTTTCCTCGGTGTAATTGAAAAAGTTTTGGATCTTATGCGTCGTCTAAAAAATGTTGTCTACGGCGCGGCTGAAATACTACTTTGTTGGACTCGTCCTTGGTATACAAATAACTGGAAATTATATCAAAGCAAATTGAAATGAAAGTTTATTGAAATGGTGAACAATAAAATAGAATAATTAAAACAATAATCATAATATTATTATTATTGTTCTTAAGAATTATTTAGGTAGGTACATTCACATAACAAACATTACAAGATAAAATAACTATCACACAATAGTTATTTATGTAATAAGGATCATAAAGACGAACATTATGGTACAAGTCGTGAATAGCCGAGTCCGATAACACGGCGTGTGCCATAATGATTGTTTATGATTCGTATTACATACAAAATTTTATCTGAGGGCAATTTTTGGTGCCAACCACCAAACAGGATTACAAGTTTGCCAACAATTATTATCAACTAATGATGTAAAAACTGTAGAATCCATTGGAATTAATATTACAAATTGTAGTAATTGTTCTTTTACCATTTATAATAAATAGTTTTGTACATAGTTATGCATTTTGAATAAACTTTTTTGATCAAACCATTACATGTTTTCCTTATAGTACTTACATTATGGTACTTAGTCCCATAATGAATTCATTATGGTACTTAGTCCCATAATGAGCTTCCTTATGTCATCAAAATTGAGTGACATAACGTTGTCATTATGACATGCCATCAGATGAAATTATATAGGTGAAGAAAATAAAAAAAAATTTTTGGTTTTGAAATAAAATAGATTTTGTGGGCCAATTTTATACTTTCACTTCATCAGAAGTTTTTGAATTATTAAATACGTGGTGGAGTCAAATATCTATATATTTCCCCAAAATATGTTCGGTCACATCATCGAGTGGTTCAAAATTGAAACTGTGATCTGAAAAATGTTTGAAAGTAAATATCCAATTGAGGTGCTTATAATATTTTTTTATATTCTCAATTTTATTGATATTACTAACATCTAAATTCATAGTTTTTATTTTTTTAGACATTTTTCAGCTTCACCACAAACAGTTACTATAAATTTAAAAGGTTTTTCAAGTTTTCCATGAGTTTTTTTAACTTGTAGGTATAGAACACTGTTTTATTACTTATGTACTGTAATCATTGATGGCTGTGGCTGTCTAAAACACGTTAATTCAAATTAACAAATTCTTTGGACTGCGGGAATCCCCATAAAATGATTCCACCAAACGGCGATATTTACTAGGTTATAAAATATAATTAATCTCATCCATCCCAATGTATATTGCTTGTTTTTAATGGCTTATTTCATGCCGATACAATCCTCGTTCCGTTTTGCGGATAAATATATCCGAAGTCAATCCGTGGAATATGCTACAAAAAGAAAACGATATAATTCTATTGCGATTTGCATTTTATTGGCTCACGATTTGTTTCCATTGTATGGAACATAAAGATAGCTATTTTGAATAGCAGGAAGATCAGCATCTCGAACAGGAGATGTTCGAGTAACAAATAAGAAAGTCCGCTTAGTCCGCATAGATATATGAAAAATGAATTAGCGGCAACAATAAGATATCAATACATTGATGATTACAGGGACTCCAGTTTCATTTCTCTGACATGAAAGTTATTGAAATTGTGAAGTAAACGTGATCCGGACAAAAAAAATATGTATCAAAGCAAATGCTCAAAATGTCGACCTTTAACTTCGATGCACCTCTCCAGTCATTCCAGAAACGATCGTCTAACAGTCGGAATGCTTGTTGAATCCTTTTTTTCATGTTTCTTGATTTGTAGCCCGTTTCTTCACACTTTCGATTTAATAAATCTCAAAAATAGTGTATTATACACCAAGGTGGTAAAAACTATTATTATTGATCGAGCACCAAGATTATTTCGAGAGGGGCTTTGCACCAAGCAGAATAAGGTGCGAGGTTGATGAATGGTTGATAAATGCTTGGTTTATATACAATTTTTCCCACTACTAGCCAAACTTAAGACGAAAATTGGAAATAATTATGGAGGGTAGAGGTGAGGAGAACCATCTCTGTGTATTAAAAAGTGTCCGTAACAGCGCGTCCAATAAGGGTGGCGCTGCGGTACCTTAGGATATAGTTGGAATGTCATGGTAAATTATTTAAGGTTATGTAAATGGAGATGGTTTGTTTATTATAACTAGGTTATTGGTTTTAGCAAATTTCAAGGAAAAAATAAGTATCTCGCGTAGCTGGTGCTATGTTTGGTTGAAGGTAAGTTTTTTCAATATATTTATATAATTGTGTTGCACATTATGCAAAAATATGTACCCATCAATCACTGATTTTTTCTGTTGTTACAGATAATGCCTCAAAAATGCTGATAAGTATGAATGAAATCCACAGAGAATTCAGAGTGTTTCACTGTGCAGTAGTAATTGGGACTATTCTCAGCACATCCAATTGAAAGTGAATCAAATGAAGAAGGTACTTCTTTTAAATAATTCCAATGATATATGGTTTTAGAACCAACACCAATTTTTGTTCCAAGAAAGACAATTTCAAGATTGCATTGGTGGAATATACAAATTGTGATTGGACTATTTCAAACTCAAAGAAGATGTGGTAGTTGTGCTACCAGTGGAATGCTGAAAAGTACCAAAACAATTTGCAGAGAGTGTGATGTCCTTGCTATACAATATCACAATTAAAAATTTATATGTTCTGTAAAATAAGTGTATGATTAGTACATATAAAAATAAAAACAGAAACAGTTTTATCAACAGGATTAATCAAATCAATTATAAATGAAAATAATATCGTCCAACACAGTTAGTACACATGCAAGTGAAATGGAAGCATTTAAAAAATATATATAGGTATATAAAGAATTTGAAAGCAAAAGTAGATTCTCCTTCCTTCCTACAGGTCTTCCTGAGGACATTCTTCAGCTGTGAAAGGTTCTTAATTTAGGGCTAAATCTAAAGCAGTCTTCTTGAACTTCTTTTTATATTCTTTGATTTCGATAGTGTCTAGTAAGTTGTTGAAAAGTCTAATACAAGCATAATCTGTACTCGACAGTCTATGTGATGGCTGATTATAATTTATGATTGTTACATGTATCAGCACAATGCATGTTGTTTTGAAGATGAACATCAAACTTCATATAGGTAAGTACCTACATTATATTACAACCATGATATGACATAATATAGGGTACCACTTATTTCAAATAATAATTTAAATACACAGCTTTTTTTTTTCTTGAAGTCCATCAAAAATAGGAGAATTGGTAATAAAAAATTTGTACATATTTGTGGAAACATTTATTGGTTGAAAAAATCACAAATATTACAGGAAGTATTCATGTTCGAAACAAGAACATATTTGTTTTTAGTAGATATATCAATGAACATACACATGTTCAACAAATAAAGTATGAAACATTAAAAAAACACAAGTAGTACACTTAATAACTTGTTGAATTAAATATAATTCTTGAAGTAATCATAGATGTCAAGATGGGCCCAGTTGTATGGGGTCCATTTTTTTAGTAAGATGAAAGGAATTAGAAGCCAGTGTGTTTAAGCATTTGGTGGAAAAGTGTTTTCAGGTATTCTGCAAAGAGTTTTTTAGAATGTTTTTGTTATGTTAGATTTTAAAATTTAAATTTTTAATCCTATGTTTAATATTATTGTTAATTAATTTCACTGTAGGTACAATGTAAGTATATTTGATTGATGTGTGTAATTTTGAATTGAAACTTAAAATCAGTAGACAAAATACAAAATTATAGAGTTATTGTATTGGGTATGGATGGAATAACTCTTTCAAAAAACATGTTTCCCTCACATTAATAGATTACTGGACTTTTCAAAAAAGTTACCAAAAAAGACAATTAAATATATTCACTTTTACATCAATAAATACTTAATGTAATTGATAAATTTCCTTCAATATGTACATATATAAAAAAAATTCCAATCCTTTCAGTTTTATTACATATAGCCAAACCGTCGGTAGCAGCAAAATTTAAAAAAATATATAAATAAAACTCTAGTTTGTGCAGTTGCTCAGTTTTTCTTATAATTTTTGATATATTAAATTATTATAAACTTCCTGATCTTCTAATAATTCCTGTTGCTAGATGTAGATCTGTTGTACTTGATGCTGTTCATTAGTGATACTTGTGCTGTTATGGAAATAAATAGTGGGAAATATCTTGAGCACCCTTCCACTCATCACTCATAGATAATTGCTTCCACTTACTCTTCAAAATGAGTGTGACAAATATAATCATTTGCTTTCAATGCTAAGGTTATCGTGAAATTATTTCACGTACTGTTGGCCAGAAAAAATACAGAGATAGCGGTGTATATTTTCACCGAATTACTATTCGGTGATATTTTTTATCATTTTAGTCTAGCTTGACAATTTTTCACAATACTCGTTGTTACCATTAATTGTTAATTTAGATTCAACTTTTATAAAATAAACATTAAAACTAAGATAGACGGAGATTTTGTTAGGTTAACTTTGTCGGCATACTTCACTCCTGTCATCAGGCCAATTTGCTACTCTCAGTACTCTCGCGCCATCTACTATTCGATGCTTTTCGCGGACACTTTTTTCGACATTTTTCCTATATAAGTTTGTGCTCCTTATATCTAGTCTCCATGGAAATAATTCACAAACTACGAGAAGCGTTTACTCCATCGTCTGACTGACAAGTACATTGTCAGTTTTCGATATATTACGAACGTACTCGTTATGTCATCAGTCATTTTTGGTTGAGCGCGAATTTTAATCTAATGGCATTTTTATTTAAATAATTTTATCTAATTCCGCTATCAAATGTAACACTTTACGTCACTCCTTGACGTTAGGTAACGTCACATTTTTCATAACCTTCATATATATCACTTATGAGAAGTAGTTATGTAAAAACTTTACGTAACTGTTTATGTTTCAACATAGAGATACTACATGAGTTTCAAAGAATAATTTATTAATTAGGTAGGTACTGTCAAAACTGACAATTATTTCATTATTTAAACTGTACAATCAACCCATTATTTTAATTCAATAGTATTTTGAGATTTATAAACATTGAAAACATTATTCAGGACACAGTTATTTAAAGTAAGTCAATTTTCTGGGTGAATACATCATAGAAACAATACTTCTAACACCATTTGATTCCACTTCAATATTATCATGTAATTGAAGATTTTATTGAATATTATGAAAGCGCGGAATTAGATAAAACGTTGTACGTAAACACGTTATGAAGAAAGCGACATTGTTCAACACGCGTAATTTGCAGAACTCGCTGGCGCTCGTTTTTATCAAATATTACGCTTGTTGAACAATATCGCTCTTTTCATAACTAATTACGTAAATATCTATTATATTGACAGGTAATTTCAAGCAGCAAATATGTTAAAGACAATCTCCTGGGTATACAAAATTATGTTGCACAAGTTTTTGCTGAACTACTATCCCTGAATTCTCAAAATATTTGGTCCATTATTGACTTAGGTTAATATAAGAAGATTGTTAACCGCTAATAGAGAACGTCTCATTTGGCTAGAAGAAGATATAATTGTCAACTTCACAGCTAGTAGTGGAATAAAGTTTAAAGTTTATTCTAGTTAGACCAGGTAATCTTGGTGCCCATTCAATTGGTCCTGCTCTACCAATCCATCCATTCATTTGGAAACGTTTTGGTTCAACGTTTTTCTGAGGAATAGGGCCCTACAACATAATTGTCGACAATTCCTTCCCAAACATTTAAACGACACTGATGTTGAAATCTATTTACATGAATTAGGTGGGGACTACTTGTATCATAATAGTGAAATGTTGCTTTGTCAGTAAATGAAACATTTTTAAAAAGTAATACATTTTTGTGTTTTGATCCCATCTACAAAAATTAGTTTTTTTCTGGTAATCAGTTTTTATTAACTCGTGGTCAGGCTGAAAATGGGAGGGGTGATATTTATGTTGTTTCAAACATTTTGCTATGGATAATCTGGCTATATCTAGTCCAGTACTTAGCAGTCTAACTCTTATTTTATGGTTCCCTTCGATGGCCAGGCAAATTGTTAATTCATGTTCCAGATTGAGAACTGTTTTCTCCCTTGTCGTTTTTCCATTTGCCACGTAACCAGTTCTCTCTTCTAATTTGGTGAATTTCCTTTAATGTGGGTGACGCCTTTCAGGATATTTCTGTGCATAAGCTCGAGAAGCTAAAAGCAGTTTCCTTAACTTTCTACCATTGCATCCACCATATCACCCAATTTTTGTTATTAGTGATTAGTCATTTTCAGAATCAACTTTCTACAATTATACAATATTTTAAACTGACAAGATTTAGTGTATTTTCATAGACAGATCTGCAAGAGTCTGGTATGATGTATAAGTATTGTTAAGAAGGGAATTGAATGAGGTTTCCAAATATGCAATAATATACATGGCGTCATATTTGGAAGTCATAGAAAAATCTACTTTGAGAATTCTACTTAAGCATTGAATTTTGGATAATGTAATGTAAAATATATACAGTGCGATATTCAAAAGTCCCATCCCCCCTCGTATCTTTTGAACGGCTACACTTACATTAATAAAATTTGGAGGGTGATAATAAAGTGTTGTAAACTTCTCTACGAATGTTAACAGGTGACGTAATAGTAATAGATGACGTCACAGTGCCACTCTGGCCAATAATTTTAAATAGGACCTTATGGCAAGTGATATCTCGTTCGAAAGGCATTGACATTGGCTACATAGCCATAATAATTTTGTTTGGGTTTGAACTAATTTTGACGGATGAATTAAATAAATACCAAAATTATTATTCCACATTTAAATATTGAAGATTTTTCAGTCCGCCTCTGGTTAGTTGACAAAAAAATTGACGTTTTCAATTTAATAGTATTTGTTGCTTTGCAAAGTTTTTCTAAATAGCTTGAATATTTAATTTTATTATTGTTCAACGGGACGTTTAAGAGTTTACATAGGCAAAATGGTACATACTCAAGCCGACAAAGTAGCAGCTATCTTAATAATTGATGAATCTAGAAAGAATCTCCATGAAGCGGAACGTTTATTTAATAAGAGATACCCAGATCGCCCTATCTCGAGAACTTATTTGAGGGAGCTTCTTCACGAGTTTGAGGCAACAGGTAGGGTTCAAGATGCCAAACGATCTGGTCGACCAGCATTTAGTGATGATAAAAAAATTGATATAGTTGCTGAAATGATAGTGAACCCTACTTTCTCTTCAACTAAAGTTGCGTCTATCTGTGAAGTAAGTGAAAGTACAGTACAGAGAGTGTTGGCTGAAAATAAATTTTATCCATACAAGTTAAAAATGGTGCGCCACCTTTCGGATGACTACCCCGACAGAAGACTCAAATTCTGTGAATGTGAACAAATAAAATTAGTCAAAACCCACATTACACAAAAACAATTTGTTTTAGTGACGAAAGTACTTTTTGCCTCAATGGAAATGTGAATACACAAAATGTAAGGTATTGGACTGACACAAATCCTCACACCTTTCGTGAACAACATAACCAATTTCCATAAAAAGTCAATGCTTGGGCAGGTATTTTGGGAAATCACATAGTTGGTCCTGTCTTTCTTAATTCAAATTTAAGCGGTGAAGTGTATCTGGAGATGTTAGCATTCGTAGAGAAGTTTACAACACTTTATTTTCACCCTCCAAATTTTATTAATGTAAGTGTAGCCGTTCAAAAGATACGAGGGGGGAGGGAACTTTTGAATAGCACTGTATATTTAATCATTGTATCCTTATACCATATAGGTGTCGGATGTAGCTTAATTGGTGTTATAATTAGGGCCCAAGTGATTTTTGCATCGCAATTTAAATAACGCGGTAAAAGAATAATGCCTCACTGTATGGACACACTGAGTGGGATTAGATACTAATTAACATACGTATGTGGATTTTGCACCACCAATGCATGTGGATTTTGCACAACCAATGCATAGCACGAGCTGAGTAATCGCAGAGGTGAGTTAATTAATCTTTAGCCTTCAAAATGTAATTATAATTTAACGTTACTACAAATTACCTGTCGATTAATGTTTGTAGCAATTCCTAGCAACTTTCCCCCTCATCAGGGGCATATTCTTGACTGAGGGAGTGGAGTTTTCCGAGAAGAAACATTATTTGGTCTCTATTTTGCTAGGTTTCTCTGTCAAAGCACTGACAAACACAAAATTACTGTTCTTCCGGGAGGCTTTACTCACTCAGTCAGGAATACAGCCCTAGGAGCCCATTTGAAAGACTATGCAAATAGTTATTTTTGTTTTAGGAATTACCTCCAGCCCGTGAACTCCGTAAAAGAGTAGAAAGGAAATTTCTTTCTATGCTAGAAATACAAAACAGTCTAACCCACAAAATAGTCTAAAGGCTGGACTGTTTTGTGTTCCTAACATAGGAAGAAATTTCCTTTCTATTCTGCCATAGAGTTCACGTGCAGATTCCTCGTGTATGCTACAAGGTCAAGAGGCGGGTTTAGCCACGGTTATGCGTGCTGTTTGCACAACAAACACCTTAGCTTGAGAAACAGTGCGGAATTTTATTGAATTTGCGTAAATTGGAATTGAAATTAGCCACTTGTTCGAACAAACCTCTTTTAATCAATCAGAACGTGAGTTAGCTCGAGCAGACTACACAAATTGGTGTTCTCAGAGTGAAATTTCGACCAGGACTTACGTTCTTTTGGATTGTAGATCAAGAAAAGAGTGATTTTAATCGAAGGTTATGCACAAATGAATACAGATTTTTTCTTGAAGTTTGTATATTGTTGGTGACTATTTCACTTGGTGTGTTAGCTTTACCTTTTTTGTGAATTCCAACTAACTATAGAATTCTGTTTTTTGTTCGTATAATAGGTATTTTTTCTGATTTATGAAGATTTTAGGTATTTTAATTATAATTCATATAATATCCTCCAAAAGACGTTGGACGATGTCCACAGTTGGTGTCAGAGGGAACAGATGTCTGTTAGCCCTGGCAAAACTGTAATAGTTCCCTTCACTAGAAAAAGGAAGTTAGGGGATCTTCCACCACTTTCCTACAATGGTGAGGTTATTCCATTTGCAGCGGAAGTAAAATATTTGGGGATTATCCTAGATAAGAAACTTACTTGGAACGCTCACTTGGAAAAAGTTATCCATAAGGCCAGACTA